>JAAAKQ030013333.1:0-17928 GCA_010016005.3 Zanna intricata
TGTTGTAGTACAAGGTTTTTATAAAAATTATTATAACTCCCCATATATATTGAAGTCCACAAAATAAATTTAATTAAAGTGATAAACATTGTTAAATTGTTATGCTAATAATATTTCATTTCTATATTTAGTAATAATATTTTATTAATATTATTTCATTTGTATGTTAATAGTATTTAAATAATTCAATCTTTATTATGTGTAGTCGGATTTCGAACTTGCTAGAAACTCATAGAGAGTATGAGATTCTACTAGGAATAGTAAAGCTGTATGTTCGTTGAATTATTATTTTTACTTAAGAATGAATTTTTATTTGGCAATTGGCATTGATAAAGTTTAGTTTTGTAATTAAAATGAGTAAGTTTGCATAAGTGAAGAAATGTAAATAATTTTGGGTGGTGAAAATTAATTAAAATAATAGAGGGTGTTTGTCAAATAACAAGACTGCCCAGGTTTTATTATTCTAATATTAACTCGCTGGTTCAAACACTGATAAATAGAAACATTATTCAATTTATATTTAAATATGATCTTTAATGTTTACATGAATGATAATACATTGTTGATGATTTTATGAGTGTACATGACTGTTTGAGAACTAAATTTAGATTGAATAATACTATAATTGATAGTAATTTTCTAATGTCAGCTGATGAATTAGGTCATCTCATTATGTTTTTACATAAATAATATATATAAGATAAGATTAAATAAGATATATTTTTACATAAATAAGAAGAGACAGTTAGTTTTTTTATTTACAATTAATAAAGAGGACGTCTCGGCCTTTCATCTGGAGGTCCCGGGTTCGAATCCCGGTCAGGCATGGCATTTTTCACACACGCTACAATTCATTCATATCATCCCTCTGAAGATATACGTAATTGTGGTTCCGGAGGTTAAACCAAAAAAAAAAAAAAAAAATTAAAGAGGAAGAGGATACATGAAACTTAACATAACTGTCCATCATAAAATGAGATGATTTTTCCTTTTAAAATGTAATAGTAATAACATGAAAATAATATTAATAATGCTTGACTTGTAATCTCAACAAGTTATATAACAAAATAAATATATTATACAATCTAGACAATAAACAAATAATATAATATACAATGCTGCACAGATTATGCCATATTACAGAACAACAAACAAAGTTTAATTACATATATTGTTTAAATATAATTATAAAATTAAATTGTTAAATCTACACTTAACTTAAAATTGTATTCACAATCATTTCACATATGGTACAATAATAATTATATAGTGCATAGTAGTCATAAAGCTCATATGTATTTTAGGTGGTTTTACAAATAATATTTTCTTTGTACATCTATAAGTGAATATATAACTTGATCAATCAGTGATCTGAATATTTTAGTAAGTTTGTATCTACTGTCGGATAGATTTAGGATTTCTTCTAGTGCGTGTTGTTTGTGGGTCCATTGGGAAGGTGTACCCAATGGCTGGTTTATAACTCATACCACTGATCGATTAATGTACTATCTCATACAGATAAGTTAAATAATCTATTATATCTATAATCACATAGACCTAAAATTTCTTCTAGTGTATTGTTCGTGGGTCCATCAGGTAGGTATCTATTGGCAAGCAACTCATTCCAATGACAGAATTAATGTGTTTAAAATCTCAGTCAATGTATTAAATGATTGAATAAGTCTTGGGAAATCTATTCTGCATACTTAAATTTAGGGAAATGTACTCTGCTTACATAAGTCAACAAATAATACTTATACTGTTCATACTGTATATGTGTTCAATGTTGTATACATGTATGTATATGTTGTTTGCATATGTGCAGGTACGTATTACAGTAACTAGTTTGTAGACTGTAGGAGTGCAAGAGCAATATGAACATGAGATTACAGTTAGTTATTATTAATATGCAGCTTAAGTTATACACAATAATATAATACTTTTGAACACATAATAATCATATTTGTGAAATAACAAATCAGTGAAATTACAATAACAATACAATATATTAATATTAAATCAATAAAAATATTGTTTTAAAAATGTGTTATTATTCATTTAAAAATACTATTTAAGTTAATCATTAGAGATCGGTAGCAAACATAATTTATGCATAGATCTTCTACTAAGTTCACCATTAGCAGTATTCATATCAACAACTAGGTTGTCAGGATCCGGATAAACTTGGGTGACAACTCCATGCTTCCATTGCATGAGTGAAGAATCCTCGTTTGTGGTCAACACTAAATCTGCAACAGAAAGATTACATGAAGAAAAATGCCATTTGTTGTTTTGCTATAGATAACGTAGATAGTCCTTAGACCATCATTTCCAAATGGATTGCACAAATTTGTGTAGTTGTTGCCAGCAGCCTAAACAATAATTTCAATTTTTTGGTAACTGGTTCAGGCAAGAACGTAAGTAAACATCAAGTAGTAAGTGTTCTGCTGATAGAGGTTCTAGATCTCTATGGTCTGTTGAAATAGCAAAAATAGGACAGGAATTGTGACAAGCTTCAATTTGGGCCAAAACTGAATACAACTCCTCAAAATTAAGGATCATCTGTCCTATTACACGGCGCAATTATATTTGACAGGAGAACTCTTGATAGCGTTCTCCATAATACACCAAAATGGGGGAAGGGGGAGGAATAAATTACTACTTTAAACCATGTATATTTGAAAATATTTCTCTGATTTTAAAAGTTGATTCAAATTATAAGAAATATTTTTAGCGCATCTGAAGTGGGGCTTGAATAAGGATATCGCTACGTGCTATAAATCTTTTAAAAGCTTCAATAAATGATTAAAGTTAGGTTAGATACTAATTATAAATGAAAAGCCTTGGTAGCAGGATATATAAAAAGCATGGGATAAGCCTTACTCAAGGTTTTAGATTTCTGCCCACACATGATGAATCGTAATTGGACTGCCATAGTTTACTGTGCAAGAAGAGATTGTTCAGGAAAGAATTACTTTAAAATGTGGTAGCTGACCAAGTTGTTGAACTTAGGTTCTTCCATTAAACCTAAAGCAAGTCAAACATTTACAAATGATTCTCCTAGTGTTTATTATCTAGTATTTCTGACATAAAGAAATGATGAATTAATTGAATACCAGAATGCAGAAGTCCCAAGAGTTCAGCATAAATAATTAGTTTTGTGATATTTGCATTTGGATCTACTAAAATAATAGGATGTTTCACATGGTAATGTGAAAGTAATAGAAAGTGTTATAGTCTGCTTCTTGCTCAAAGTAAATCTGCATTATCCAAAAAAGGATCAAGTTATATAAGCTTACTTTGATTATCAAGAGTAAGATTATATAATTAGCAAGAGTATGATGTAATTCCTTTGTAGGTAGGCAACCAGAAATTTGTTCAAAATGTTTTTACCTAAGACTGTGAAGAAATCTAAAACTGAAAGTGTGAATTAAAGTGTATAAAAATGAAGATCTTTGTGTGTAATTGTATACAACAGTGGATACACATGATTTTAACATAGTTTTGCGTTTTTCTAATAAACATTCAGGATTCAAATTATAGTTATTAAAAATAAAATTATGATTAGTTGGCCAATATGATGATGATTCAAAATGGACCATGCCACCAAAGTGACATTTTAAGTAACTTACTTGGAGTACAGCTGACTTGGAGTCAGCTGAATTATCAGAAGATTTGATTTAATGCCAATTTGCATTTGAAGCACTTTGTTGAATCTCAGAGATTGTTACTTATAAATACTTTCCAATTAAATCGTTGTCCATGAATCCAGTAAAATGCTATTGTAGAATCTGTGTATAAATGTATCTCATCAAAATGTACCTTTAAAGCATTACCTTTACCAACAAATGGTTAGTACCTTTACTAACAAATGAGTAAGTAATAAACAACCATAAAGTTCAAGTCTTGTTATTGTTATTTGTTTTAAAGGAGCAAATACGGTTTGTATGTAGATACAATACCCATAGCTCTTTACACAGGCAATCGAAAAAATCCATGTATTTATTTAAATTGAACTATTTTTACTGTTAGTGTTAGGATTTATAGATCTATTTATTTTAATTGATTCAGTTAAATGTCACTGATTGTATAAAGTGAGCCATTGTGATAATAGTGAAATTGGTAATATTTCATCCCAAGTAATTTTAATTTACCATAATAATTGCATAAAATGTTTATAAGAAAATATAATAGGATCAATGAGTCCTAAAGGATCAAACACACCTGCTATGATGGACAAAATATTTTTTTAGTATGGATTTTAAAATCATTGGAATAGGTAATTTGGAAAAGTATTGTGTCTGACGTGTTCCATAGAATTCCTAAAGTTCGTATATTATATTCTTGGTCAGATGGAATGGAAGAACTGTAATCAGAAGTAGAACTGATGCAATTATTAGAAAACCATTTAGAGAACGAAAACCATACTGTTGTAATAATTTAGAAATATAGATTTTCAGTTGAATAACTTATGTTATCTGAACCTGTAATGAGGTCAACATAAAAATCGTTTCGAATGGTCTTACAAGCTGAAAAATCATTTTCATTTGCTATTTGAATTAGACATCTAGTAGCTAAGTATGGTGCACAAGCGGTTCCATAGGTTACTGTTCATAGTATGTATTGTTTTGTTTACTGGTCTGGAGAATCACGACAAAGGATACTTGTAAATTAAAATTGCTAGGTTTAATTAATACCTGTCAATATATCTTTGCTGTGTGCAAAGTTATGATATAATTATGGATTCTGAATCTAAGCATAATAGAAAATAAGTCTTGTAATATCTGACTAACAGAGTATCATTGAGAGATAATGGCCCATAATCTGGGCCTTTGTACTGCTCTGCAGTATGTCCTGTCTCCCAGCAGCAGTAACACGAAGTATCTGGCTGCCAGAGGTCTACCCGACAGGACTGCCAACCAATGAGCAGCCTCTTTGCTGACATCGGCCTGTGTACTTCTCTGGCAGGCAGGATCACCGTCACATTCTGGGTACTCCCATATGCTGGTCGTATGGAAGTAACCTTAGCCATGGCTTCCACTCCCAGTGCCTTATCCACTGCTCATCGTACATCATCTTTTTCACGTCAAGGTCTTAACATGCATTACAGTCGGCCTTGATGTGGGATCCCTATCTGTCACCGTCACCCTCAGTACTTTGTCCTTCAACTTTTCCTTTAGGCTTGCAGCAGTCCCACCACAGTCTTTTAGGCAGACTTCCATCTCCTCACCTCTACCCTTTCTAACAGAGAGGATGTCTTGTGTCATATCTTCCCCTACCGACATCTTAATTTGATGCAGAAGCTCCGCATAGGACACACTCTGTCTCCTCACCAACACCGTTGTGGTTTTAACCTTTTCTTCATTGTCGTTCATATCCTTTCTTTTGTCTTCCTCTGAAAGAAACAGAGTGATCTTCTGTGCTGCAGCTCTTGCCCACTGTTCCAGTGTTTTCTTGACAACGTCCCCCAGCTTCCGTCAGGTTGTTGCCACTACCAGTTGCCTCTCCTCTACCCTGGCAATTTTTCGCAGTCCACTGAGGACATGGTCTACAACTTCTTCGCCTTCCCCTTTTACTCTGAAGACATATGTGTCTCCAGCGTCACTCAAGTCGAAGTCTACTCCTTCATCTAAAATGGCCGATACTCACTTGAGTACCGTGCCCAGCATGAGGGTACCCTCATTCAATTTTCTCCTAGCTCCTGCCACTTGAATGCATCATGGCTTGCAACACAATTGATTGTAAGTAACAACATTAAAAAATACAGAAGAATTTTTGGAACTCATATCCAAAATAAATTTATTGCCCTTTATCCACAATGAAGGGAAGTAATTATGATGAACCAATTCCATTGCTTAAGTATAGTAATGATATTAAATTTACTCTCTCTCCTGTGAAATTTTGTATAAATAATTAACAATTCAAAATGCTCACCAAATAACTGAAAACTAACTAAATATAATTCTTTGCCTAAATATAAAAAAATTATAAATTATGTACAACTATAGAAGAATTTCACTATTAAATACTACTCACATAACTTTTAAATGTAGAAAATTGTAACTATTTTCTTTTAATGTTCACCGCTGTAAGCATTGACAACATTGAATGTGATTTTATTTTCATTGTTAAGAAAGATTTTATAATCCATGTTTGTTTTTTTTTACAGGTAATATGATAGTCCTTTACAGAGTTGGAGATCATATAGATATAAGTCGAGGTCCAATGATTGCTAATACTGGATTTATAGGAAGAGCTACAATTACTGCGGTATTTATTAGTTTGTATACTTTATTTTTCTGTTTAGTCTCCAGAATCACCATAACGTATTACTTCAGAGGATGATATGTATAAATGTAAATGAATTGTAGTTTTGTACAGTCTCAGGTCAACCATTCCTGAGATGTGTGGTTAATTGAAACCCAATTCCAAAGAACACCGGTAACCATGATCTACTCTTCAAATCCATATAAAAATAAATGCCTTTACTAGGATTTGAACCTTACAACTCTCAACTTCGAAATCAGCTGATTTTTGATGATGAGTTAACCACTAAACCGGCGTAGGGGGCTTAATTTGTATACTAACCTTAAGTAGCCTAAATACTACTGGCATTATGGAAACAGTGATTTATTTTAGATATTTTTATTATTAGTTTATTCATCATGGCATTTGCATATCATAAACTTTTATAATATGAACTAATTGATGCAGATTTTTTTTATAATTTTGAGAACTCAATGAAATTACACCACAAAACTTCCATCCACAAATCTTTAAGCCATCATTTTGATATAAGAAAGCATTTAATTACTCTGTAATGGTTTTTTTTTATTTTTAAAATCTTTCTTTAAATTATGTAACATTAATTTAGCTAATATATACATGTATAAAAAATTCTAAATCAATTTTTTTTAAGTTTGTAGTTTTACATTGTTTAGGAGTATATTTGTACAACATTATTTTCAATAACATGATCTCATTATGTAAGAAAATTTATGTAAGTTATTTACATTCTGAACATTGTAAAGTGTAGTTATTTAATTATTGATTTTATATATATTAGATAAATTAATGTTATACAATTTAAAGAAAGATTTTAAAAATACAAAAAGATTATAGATTAATTATTACAAAAAATCTATTAATTTTTGTAAAGCACTCTAGAAGAATAATAGTAAGATTTTAAGTTTCACTATATAAAAAAAGTTATTTTATTAAACATTACAACCCACATATCAAATAATAATAATTATTATCATATTTTATGATTGCATAGGATCACTGTAGTCAGTGCATTATCCAAGTCTCTTGAAATCATGGGACTGTTTAGGCCTTGGAGTCTTCGTAGCACAGTTTCATATATCCTAATCGTGCCCTTTTTAGTGTTGAAAATGTTCCATGTTATTTCTCTTGTTTTCTCTTTTGAGTATGAAGCAAGTGTTTTTGTTCTTGATGTTCTTGTTAATTTTATCTTATTTGTGATGTTTTGATATAAGGCCAATTTCCTTCAGATCCCTCTCTGATTTTTCTGATCCATCTGCATCCTGTCTTGGTATTTTTTTAGTTGAGATCATGTGTGTATATTCAAAGAATCCTAGTTTCCTCTTATGCTTGGTACCAGTGACAGGTTCTAAATCTTTGCAAAGACTTTGTTGCGCACAATCCACCATTACCTGACTTTCTGGTACTTTTTATCGATGCAGGTTCTTTCAATTTTCTGGGGTCTGTCATCTTTGATTGTTCGTTCAGGTAGAAGAGTGTTTTTGTTGCATAAGTGGCTTCAGTTTTATAACTGTGTTGTAGTTTTTTGTTTTTACATTTACTGATAAGCATTTTTTATTGTAAATATACATGGTTAATTTTTGAGCTTTAGTTTGTTATTTGGATTAAGGTTTTTATTTTGATTTGTTTGTTATTATTTCTCCCAAGATATTTAAATTGGGTTACTATTTTGATTTTATTACTGTTTATGTTTATTTCTTTTAATTGTGTTCATTCTTGAGGAATAATTTCTGCCTTTTCAAATGACATTTTCAATCTTTTGAAATTCTAACATCTGTGATTTAGTTTCGTCAATGTTGTTTTCTAGAGTGCCAAGTTGTCGACAAAACCAAGATAGTTTGTTCTGATTTCTTTGCCTATTTTTATTTTTGGAGGCATTTTTTCAGCCATTCCCTCTTTAGCATTTCTAGAGCACAGTTGAATAATAGCCTTCGCTATTATTCAGCACCTTGGCACAGTCCTGTTTTGATCTCAAAGAGCTTACCTCTTAACTTTACCTTTTTGTCTTAATGTTTGTGAGGGTCAGTTTTATCAGGTTTATTAATTTGATATGTATTCCAAGGTGTCTTAGAATTTTTAGTACAAATTCTCTGTGGGAGCAGTCATAAGCTACGAACTTTACAAATGTTATTAGCATATCTCTGTGTCTTTTCTTTTGTAATCCATTATTAGTTTGATATTCATGATCTGTTCTGGACAGCTCCTCCATGGCCTGAAACCTCCCTGGTTCTTTATAGGTAGTTAAGTTATGAACAAAGTTAAGTTGTGAACCAAGGATGATTCTTGAAAGAATTTTGTATGTTGTGTTTAGGAGTGAGATTCCCTTGTAATTATTAATCTGTTTTGTACTTTTTTTTGTGTAGCAAATGAATGAGGTCTGTTGTCCTGTGTTCTGGTAGTTCTTTGATCCAGATATTGTCAAGCTGTTGATGAAGAGCAATTTTTGCTGATCTTCCTGCTTGTTTCCAGATCTATATAAAAGTTTGATCTCCTGCTGCTTTGTAATACTTCATTTCCACCAGTGCTTGGTAGTCTTCTGTTATTGTATAGGGTTGATGTTTTTTGATAGTGTTGTTAATGGGGATATTGGTTTTGAAGTTTAGAAGTTCTGTCAGTTCTTCGCAATTTAGTAGTTTTTGAAATATTTAGCTAAGATTTCCACATTGTCTTTATTTTTACGGCCCAGTTTACAATTTTCATTCTTTATTAATAGGGCTGGGGGGGGTTTGTATTCTGGAAGTTGATTTTTGAAGATTTTGTTGTAGTCTTTTGACTGTGTGTTATTAAATTCTCCTTTATTGAGTTCAGTGTGTCTTCATGATGTCTTTTTACTATCCTTAGGGTTCGGATGGTTTCTTTTCTTTGTTTTACTAGATTTTGGAAGGTTATTTCTCACTTTTGGGATTGGTGAAATAGCCATACTTGATATTTGACATTTTTCATCACTCTCTTCCCAGGTGTACATTTGTAGAGTCTATATTCTTGAGATTCCATGGCATCCTGGTCGGTGTTTCTAATTCCTGAAGATCCATGATGAGAATTTTGTGGTGAGCCATTAGACCAGTTATTATTTTTAGTTTAGCAGTCTGCATGAGCTAGTTAGTTTACATTGGGTGTTGAAATGAAGGTGATTTGCTTTGACTTTGATTTTGGACTTTGTATTTATTTTTCTTGTTCATGTGTGTAATGTTAAAGCATTCTAATGCTCTGATCACATGTTATTTTTTTAGTTGGAGCCCACTGTATCCAAATGCTGCCTTCTCTGAACTCTAGTATTGCTTGGTTCATCCAAATGCTCCCTTCTCTGAACTCTAGTATTGCTTGGTTCAGTTGGTGGAGTATTCCTTAAAATACCTTTCATGATTAACTGTCAAGGGGTCACTTGTCGTGGGACTAGATCCCGAGTTACATCTCTAGATGTAATCTAGTGAGGTGATAGCAAGGTGTGATTTGATGATAAATGAAGCTTTGAAGTTTGTTTAAATTCAATTAACCAGACAAACATGTCCTATTTGTTTCGGATATATCTAGACGTACCTCGTGGAGGCTCAATCCGACTTTGTTGCTTTCAAGGAGGCTCAATCCAACAAAGTTGTTATTTTGAGAAAAGTTCCAAAGTCAGTTTATGCCCAGATAATTATTATATAATTATATTTACACTACCAGATACAATTAATAAAGAATAAGAACACTTACCTATTTGTTTGAAGTACTTTCAGAGCATGAGCTCCATCATCAGCAGACTTATTTTATAAAATACACATAATTAAAATATTAAAATAAAAAGTACTACTTTTAAATCTATATAATCAAAAATGTTAAAACAATTAAAATGCCAGAATACGTATACTTTTGATATTAAATGACATGTATACCATATATTACATGTAATGTTATTCATTCTAAAATACTTTTCAATAATGCTAATAAAAAGTGCAATAAGAAAAGATCTTAGAGAGTCTTGCTTCTCTCTTTGATATTGTCTGTCTATTAGTTGACACAGAACAGTTAATCTTTGAGTGTAAATCCAACAGATTTAGGATTTATATTAAATTGGGTGAGCTAATCAGAAAATACTGATTAATAGAGCTTAATTATTTTTTACTTTTTGTGTTATTTAAAAAAAAAAAAAAAATAGTGTCTAATATTTAAGTTTTATTGAAACATAATCTCATGAAAGGAAGGAAACATAAGTTTGAGCTACTATAATTTTGTAAGAAACTTTTGTAATAGAAAATCATAGTCAGTACTGAATTACTGCTTATTTGCATTTTCATTACTAAGCTGATTTAATTTAATAATGTTACTAAACAGCTAAGCTTTATAAAAAGTAAAACGATTTTGTTAAATAATAAAATAAAATATGTAAATATTATATACATGATAAAATTTATTATCTCTTAATAATGTGTAACATAAAAAATTATGATAAAATTTATAATATAAAAAATTATGATGCTTTAATAAAGCAATTATTTTTTAAATTAGATATTTAATTAACATTTGTTTTAATAAAATGGGTTTTTTATTTCATGTCATCAAAATTCAGGTTGTCCATCTGTTATTCTGACATTTGATTTAACACTGTGTCAATCTCCTTGATGGGTGGTAACACCTTGGCCTTTTATCTAGGGGTCAAGGAATCGAATCCCAATCTGGCTTGGAACTTTTCATAAGCTACAAAGTACCACATTTGTACTGTAAGCCTTTGTAGTGAATTAATTCATAAAAAAAAAAAAATTTGATGTGTAGTATCCCATCAAATTAGTAACGTTTTTGTTAATCAAGAAAATAAATAAGCTAATTTTTTAATAATGGATCCTGAGTTTAATTTTTGTGGAGGAAAATGTAAAATATATAGCTGTTTGATAAGACTATGCAAAAATAAAGTAAACACAATTTTTTGGTGGGGAAAATCTACACAATTAGTTGAATGATGCTTAAGTTTTTCAATTTCATTCTTATATGATTTATCTAAGGTTTCATAATAAGATGCAGTTGTTTTGACATTTTATATAAATATCTTTACTACAAGTCTCAGATAATATTTGGAAAAAAGATAGTATCCCAGAGAAGCTAAGTCTGGTAAGTAGGAGGAAGTAGACGAATTTTATAGCATAATTTAAACTATTTTTCTGTCGTAATCACAGAAGATTGAGCTGGAAGCATTGTCTTCTGTAAATAGAACCTTCTTTTTCATCAAATGTGGGTAGTGGGTTTTCGTTATTTTCTCAAACATATGATCCAGCAAAAATGCATAATATCCAGTTATCATTTTACCTTCTTCATAAAAGTCATTAAGATTGAAAATTCCAAAAGATAGTGATCATTATCTTTCTTGGTAATGGAATGATGTTGAAGGTAAAGTGCCATCTTTGTTCAGTTCATATATGGGAAGATAAAGAGTTACAAATTTTATGACTTAACATTCAATACTTTTTGTTTTTAGTCTATGTAAATTCAGTTGGGGCCATTTCTAATAATTCTTTAAATTTATTTTCTTCATGTATTTGTCAAGTTTTGCTATATTACCCAACTCTGGATTTAAATATTAACCCTTTAATGTTGAACCTTTTCACCTTTATTGTGTGAAAAGTGCCGTTTTGCTTCCTTCCTAGCCGTAGATACAGCATAGGTAAACATTTAACATTTATTCACTACAAGAGCAACTTAACACAGTCTAAACAGTGGACATGAGGGACTGAACTCTTTCTTTTCTTGATCTCTCACTTCACAAACAAAATAAAGTTCGAATGACGTAAATAATAGATGCTTCATAAATAGTTGAGAATTTAATAAATTATTTTCAACCACTCCGCAAGTATATAATAAAAAGTAAAAATTCTTACCTTATTTTTTTCATTTTTTCCTTTATATTTATTTTAAGAAATCAAAGAGTTTTCAGGTCTACGACCATCATCGGTGATGTATGTATTTCTTAAAAAATATGTTACAAATTCACATAAAATAAAAACAAAGATCATATACAAAAAGATAAAAAAATTTAAAAAAAGTTTTTTTAATAATAGAACAAATATTTGTTAAGTCAAAGAGTAAATTTTATCTGTTAATAATGTATATCAATAAAATAATTATTCAATCTAATGCTGATACAAACCTTAAACATATTTTAGAAGAATACCCCTTTTGAATCCTGTGTACATATTAATGAGTTAATAAGTTATTAAGTTATAGATTAATAATTATTTTATAGATAAACATCATTTACAGATAATATTTACTCTTTGACTGAACAAATATTTGTTCTATTATTTTAATTTTTTATAATTTTGTGTATTTGTAATATGTTTTTAAAAAAAAATACATATGCCACTGATGATGAGGCCTGAAAGCACTTTGACTTCTTTAATTAATATAAAGGAAAAAATGCAAAAATAAGGTAAAAATGTTTTCTTTTTATTCTGTATTTGCGAAGTGGCTGAATATAATTTATTAAATTGTAAACTAAATTTACATACAGAGGAAATATTGATAATATTAAATTTGATTTGAATAAATTAATGTATATACACACATAAAACAAAAACCATTAGAATGATTTCCTGTATTGCATTATATTGCACAAGTTACTCTTCACTTTATAGAAATATCAAAAAACAATGTTATTGCTTTCTCGGTGTTAATTAGCACAATAAACATTATCTTTTAGGCCATAAGAATTGACATGTCATGTCAATGGATGGATTTGTGCGACAAGTTGCTTGGTTGATTAAACCTTTGATTATACAGTAATTGTTTTACAAATAAACAAAGTAGTGATGAACCAGATTTAAAATAGAATTTGTATTTTTTTTCTTTTGTGTGATGTTGCAATCCTTGTTGGGGACTTCTCCACAATTCAAAACATTTCTATCCTTCAACAGCTCTTCCATTCTCTAACATGACTATCATCAAAATAGAACTCATTAGACCAAATTAAAAATAGTATTTTACATATAACACTGCACTGAGGAATATGATAACAACATCAACAGCTAATGTATTTAAAATTGTATTTTCAGTATTATTTATACATTTTAGCCGACATTAGTGATGAAAATACAAACTACTGCTTATTAATAATGATCAAATGGGTTTATTGGTACTTAACATTTTCTTTAATTTTCAGGTTCATCAGTTACAAACTGATTTTGGTAAACTGTACAGATTTCAAGGAGTTGCTTTGCCAACAGGAATTCTAGTAAGTTAACATAGCATTGTCATTTTATTTAACTGGATAATTAACATTTTGTTTATAGTGAATTCAATTTCAGAACTTCTACCTAAAGATGATCATTTTTGCAATTATTCAGTTTCTTTTTTTTTAATTTCATTAAAAATAGCCTGATATATTAAAACATTTAAACATTTTTTAACATTATTTCATAGTAAAAAATGAAAAGGTTTGACAGATTACTACGACAAAGTTTTGTCACAGAACTAAAGTGCCACAGACATGTTTTAACTTAGTCACTGTTATTCCAATTTTCAGTGAAATCAATTATTTAATACCTTATTTTGTTCTGAAATGTACATATCTTAACTAGATATGTGTCAGTTTCAGAGACAGTCCATTTTCTTTAAAATTAGAATTAAGCTTTCAAAATCTTCAAATATTGAGAAGATTAACTTATATTTGAAAGAAAGTTATGGTTATAGTTTTGGGGTACAGTGTGTGCTAATTATTTTATAAAAACGTAATCAGCACACTTCCTTTCATTATAAACCAAGTTACACGGAGTCAATCCAGTTGGTGTGTATTACAATTTTAGTACTATAGCCTTACCTACCCACCAGGAAAAATATTTTTATAGCTTCTATTGTCAGACAACAGTATATAGTGTACAATAAAAAATGTTAGGGTTTTAAAGCTATTTAATATTTATAAATTTCACTTAGATTAATTATTCATAAAATGAAAGAGTAATTCTTACAATTTGTTTCCTGCAAGTGTTCATTATGACCACCTTTCATCATGTGGCACGCACCCAACCGGTAGGAAAGTTTATCCCATAATTTAATCAGCATGTTTGAAGTAATGGAAGTCATAGCTGCTTCTATCCTGTGCCTCAAATTGAGTAAATTAGTAGTTAGCAGAGGTACATACTCTAGATCCTTTATAACTCCCAAAGGAAAAAATCGCATAGCATCAGATTGGATGCCCTTGGAAGCCACTGAAAACAAGCTCTGTCATCATTGGGTTCATGCCAACCAAGCCAGCGATTGGAGAGAATGTCGTGAGGAGGTGCTCCTTCTTGTTTGCCAAATAAAATTCTGTGGTCCATTCTGCAGTTGTGGAAAAAGCCATGTTCATAGCGTATCCAAGCAAGCAACTCCTGTTACACTAGCTTCAGCAAAAAAGAATGGCTTGTAAACTCCCGTCAGGATATTACACAAAAATTTAACTTTTGGAAGTCTCATTCACATTGTATTTTAAGATTAATTCGTGGGATTTTCTGACCCCGCAGATATGGACATTTTGATAACTTTTTCACCAAAATGAAATGTTGACTTATTACTAAACACATTACAATCAAGAATGATATCTTCATGCTGTAGTATTTCAGTCATGAAGTCGGCATGCACAGAGTAATTATTAAGTTTCAAAGCCTGTAACAGCTGTAAACAGTATGCATACATATGTAAGCATTTCCTTAAAACATTCCACCCCGGCATTGTTACATTTGCAGCTGGTCTTCCTAATGGATTTTTTAGTACTCTGCAGGATAGACTCCCTGATACATTCACAATTTTCTTCAGACACCCTCAGTTATACACTGACCACTGATATCCAGTCATTTCAAGCCTACCATGACATTGATGAATCTATTTTCAGCTGGAGGATCAAAATGAAACTTTCTATAGAATGGCTTATTGAACTATAACACACATTACCTATATCTATAACTAATGATTCACATTTACCAAACGCAAAACACAGGTGTTCTGTTACCGGAGTTGCCATCTTACCTTGTGGTGCTTTCAAGTGGAAAGATAGAAATAAATATACAGCCAGGTGTGCAACTAAAACTATCCTTTTGGCTTTTTTATTTTATACTTAAATTAATACTGTATACCTCACCCAAGAGGTATTACAACAAATTAAAGCCCCACAACATTGTCACATAGGTGAAAAAGGAGGTATTGATTTTACAGTAATCAACAGAATTTGGATTTAATTTTAAAAAAAGTTAAGATGTAATTTTTTTTTTAGTAAAGAAAATAATAAAAAAGTAAAATAGATTATTACTTATAATTTTTTGATTTCTTATTACAAAAAAAATTTTAGTTGCAATTGTAGCATATGCTTCTTTAGTGAAAAATACATAACTTTCTGTAATGGAAATAATTTTGTCTACATCAAAAGTTTTCAACCTTTTTTTTTTACATGCCACTCATTGAATTAAAGATCAGTAATGTACCACTCTGAATTGTTAATTACATAATAAGTTATACGAACACAGCTCATCTTGTCAATCCGTCACCTAGTTCAAAATCAGTACTAGTTATGAACACCTGCACCTCTGAATGTAGCTTAAATAACCTGCTTAGCATTTTTCCTTTAGAAAACCATTTCATTTCTGTGTATAGCAGTAACTAAATATGGTCACTGCCCATTTCAGAAGACAGTTTAGAATAGAAATAAGAGTTTAAAGTCAAAGATTTAGTAAAATTGATCATCTTGATGGCCTCCTGTAGAACATCTTTAAATTATTCAGGTTATACTGCTAAAGCTTCTCTGTGGATGATGCATTGAGTGAGGGTACAATTTTCTGCTACTGATTTTACTTTGGTAACAACATTTCCACAATAGCTTAAATTCAAAGTCATGTACCCTTTTGAATATATTATCAGAGGTAGTTCATGTTAATAAATCATCACAAATTATACTTTGAAATACATACTTCATATAAATCGTAAGTTGAGTACAGTTTCCTTATATCTGTGCTCTCATTGAGTTGTTTGACGAAAAAAATCACTATTCTTGATTTAAGCTATGAAGGTGTAATCTCAGTAACAAGGATTTCATGGTATGTTTTTAAACAATTTTAAAACAGATTGTACATTAAGATCATGGCTCATTGTTAACTTCTGTGATAGTAAATCTAATATTAATATACTCAGGATCATATTTTCCTACCATTTCTGTATTTTAGTAGGAAGAAGATCTTGACTTGCTGCAAAATCCAATTTTGAAGTAGAGCCCGATGAAACAAAGGTTTTTAACGGACATTGTTTTGTCTGACATTACTCTTTTAAGCCACTTATCCATGTTGATTTATATTTTATGTCAACTAAACTAAACCAAATTAATTCAAGCAAACTACATAATTAAGTATGTATATAAGAAAAAAGTCCCTTTTGAGATAAGATGCCAATACTAGCACTTATATTTTACAACATTCACACAATTCATCACGTACTCTCCCAAGGTTTGGTGAGAAGAAATCCAGATGTGATTGCAGAAAATGGACTCTTAATGACATGTTCAATCCCATAACTCTGTATGAATTTATCAGTCTATTACAATTTTTTTTATAATTTTTTATTTATGGACACCCAGAAAGTTTTTGTAAAATTGTGTTTATTAGTGTAATAAATATCTATACGTATAATTTTTTATTTTTGTATTATAATAGGTTTTTTTATATTTGTGTCTATTTGCTTGCCACCAGTGGTATGCATATTACAGTTTGAGAATCGCTGGTCTGTACTGTTCTTTTATTTTACATTAGTACAAAACTTAATGGTATCTACACCATCAACAGAAAAACATAATTGATTCATTGCAACTGTTTTTTTATAGAAGAATCATATAATTTATTGGCTTGTACTTGAGGACTTAAATATACTCTTTCTTTGTTTCAGTTAAATCATTTTGCTTATGGTATTTTAGAGGGAAGAGCCAAGAAGTTGGTAAGTAAATAAATACCTGCTACTCTAATTATTAGATTAACATTATCTACTACAAGTTGTCTACTTGCTTGAGACTTTCTTTAAAAAATTTTACTGAATGTGAAGAAATTTCTTTTTTTATAAAATTGATTATCTCAGCTAGCCCGCAGTATAAGGTAACTGTCAAGATAGAGAAAGACATGAGAGTACTACACAACTTCTAAGTGAACTCTACAAACATTAGTATAGGGGAAAAGAAAAAACCATAAGTATTGAGCAATTAAGATATTTGAAGGGTGGCCCTCACAAATGAAATATTTTTTATATTTTTGATGTTTAATATTTTTAATATTTTTGATGTTTCTGTCTGTAGTTTCATAGAATGCATAAATACATTAAAATAAGTTCCATGAAAATCCTTAATGTGATGTTTTGCAAAAGCCTGTTTCATTTATTTAAATTAGATACTACTAAAAAAAATGTTATTATGGTTTAATTTAAGAAAAAAATAAACTATCTTAGCAAACATACTCTGTTGTAATATTTAGACTGTAATTTTTTTTTATGACAGTGATATATGTGAAGTGAAGTAAATAATTAAAAACATTTCAAGTTTCACAGAAAATATTAAACATTTTCATATTAAAAATGGAACTATCTTGTTGGATAAATTAATTTAATATATAATTATAATTAACCAGAGAATTGAGATCTGATATGACACGTGGCTTAGATTTTGTAATTTTA
>JAAAKQ030013333.1:18028-63943 GCA_010016005.3 Zanna intricata
TGTAATTTTAAAATTAGATTACTGTTTCTTCAAACTTATGGAAATAATAAAACCTATTGTTTAGTTAAGTAGTAACAGATAGAAGGGAAAGCACTTCCCTTCACTGAAAGCACTGAAAGCAGCTTGTTACTGTTGTACTCCTTATACAGTTCCGTATTTTATTTTTTGATATGAGTCAAGTTTGTTAGTATAGAGACCAAGGATTAGCCTAAATAGGGGGTAGACATCTGTTCACCTAACAAGCCAAAAAAAAATTTAAATACGGGTAGGTACTACCAAACTAAGAAATAGCAGGTGCAGTGTTTTGGAATCTCAAGGCATCAGAAGTCATTATACCTAGGATTGCAATATTAGAATATTCAAGAATTCAATTTTCACTTTCCAAATACATTCAGCATTTAGTAGAGCCAGTATAGTTTCTACACATTTCTTACCTTATCATATTAGATTATTGCTACACCTTTATCTAAAACCTTACCCTTTCTTAAATATTTCAGAATTGTTTTATACTTCTATCCACTATTACAAAAAGACACATCTTCTAAATTGCTTTGTCCCCATTACACACCTCAATTTTAACATGAAGTCCTATTAACTTGCTCACACTGGTAGCAAATTCTCTCCATTGTTGTGGTAGTCAAAATATTTTCTCTATTCTTCTCAGTATCAGCTGATACTTCCATCCTCTCAATTGCTCTTAAAACTTCAAAAGAGTTCTTTTTTATTTTTTACTGCTTTATAATACAGCAACTTTTCCTTACCCTTAATTTATCATTTTCTACTTTCTTAATTAGAATTTGTTTAATTCTTAATAAAGTGAGTTTGCTTTATTTCCCTTTTCAACTCTTCCCCTTATCTAAGATTTTGGAATTTCTCTATATTTGTTTAATATGGCTTGTATGAGAGGGTTAAAATATTCCCTTTAACCTTCCTAGCCTCCCTTTATTAACAAAGTTTAAAATATTGAAATATTTAAACTACATTTTTTTTAATGTGTTCAACTAAGTAGAAAAACATGTATCAGGAAGATTCAGCCTTTTCTTTGCCCTTCCTTGCATTCTAACTATAAAAAATGCCACCCTTCCAAAACCCATTTTTTGGAAGTTCAAACCATTCATGCTAAACAGATGTTCTGTCTGGTTCTAGAAGTCAGAAAAGATCACTAAAAACTTGTTCTATTACTGTGGATCCAATGATTTAAAGTTTGCATTCTGCATCCCTTAAATTAACGAGATTCAAATACTGTGATATTTCAGGACTTCTTTTTTCAAGACGTGTTCTATTGCTTTCAATACAGTTCTCTCATTTGTTAACATTTAAACCTTGTGCAAATTAGCCTATTGTATTATTTATTAATTAAATTTATTCGGTTACCTCTATGCTTATCACACTACACAAAACTGATTCTAATGAATCATTTGAATAGCTGGGAATAGTAGAAATTATTAGGGGTTATATTCTGATTCTAAATGGTCTTCAAAATACTTTTTATGTAATGTTTACTATTTGAATGAATAGATGCTGGTAATAAGCTGGGTAATGCTGCTAGTTAAAAATAAGTTATTAGCTTTTAAGTACTATTTGTTTTAAAAAAATATACATTCATTAAAATCCATTTCTAATGGAGCAGCATATCATCTTTGAATAAAAAAAAAAAATTTCAAGTAATATTCTTTATTTTATGACCGATAAAAAGTATATATTATTTCTATGATACCTATTTATTATTTTACAAAGAGTATTTCCAGCGAAAAAAAAAATAAACAAACAAGAAAAGTTTTTTTTACTAACTTCCATGTATCAGCCATTTATTGAAAATTTACAATTTAGTTTCTTATGATAATCTGTTGTCTTTTCTAAAAGTTTTTGGTCTTGTATCCAAAAAATATTTATTTTAAAATAAATTATTCTTTGTGTTTTAATTTTTAATATCTTGATGATTTTGCTTTATTTGTATCCAATTTTGATTTTACTTTTTTTAATCTGAGTGAACTTAGTGGATTAACTGGAATTTCTTTCTTAACTTCTTTATTATTTGGATAATATTTAGTTTTAAGCTCATCATTCCAGTGTTTTTCTATACTTGTTTTTCTAAGTCGGACACTCTTGAGAGCTTCTACAGTAATTACAGGTCTTGTAAACAATTTAGTCTCTAATGGTACTTTATGGTTCTTGTATTTAGTTTTAGCTGATGCTGGCAGTGATGATTGTGGCTGTAATGAGTGTGGAGGTGGTGGCGGTGGCGGTGGGGGTGGTGGTGTTGGTGTTGATGGTGAAACTGATAGAAGTACTGATGACTGATTTTGTGATGGTGGTAGAAGGGGTGATGTCATAGTTTTTGTGGATTTTTCTCCAGCTGATATTTGTATAAATCCTGTAACACCACTATATCCTTGAACTTGCAGTTTATAAGAAGATAAAATTTCTTTGATACTGTGAAGTTCTTTTGCTATTAGTATAAGGTGATCAGAATTATTATCATAGGTTTTTCTTTCATCTTCTTTATTATTGATTTTTGAATTAATTACATTTATTACTGTTCTTTTTACAGTCTCTGGAATCATTTTTAGAAATACCATAAAAGGTTCTTCTATACATTTATTTTCTATCGTATTGTAACCAAAAAATCTTCTACATGTATCCTTACTACTGTTATAGATTATCTTTACTATTTCTTTTATTCTTGAAATATAAGGTTTAGCTCTCCTTTTAATAATAAAAGTGAGACTCTGTACTAAGTAATAGGCAATTAATACATCATAAAGAACATTACAAATAATATAATCGACTTTCATTTTAAATGGATTTATTGCTTCATTATAAATATCACTAATTGATATATTTAAACGTTTCAAGTCTATGTATAATTTTTTATTACTCTCTTTAATATTACTTGCTTGTTGTTTTTCAGTTATATGCTGTTCGGTCAAACATCTGCTGTTAAAATTACATTTCCAATGCTTTCTTACATTTTCTTGTTTAAAAATATCATTTTTAAGATTATATGATACATTAGGTAATTTTATTTCTTCTAACATGTCTGTATACACTCTCCATTGTATATTCTCCTGTTTTTTATGGCATTTTATATATTTATTTTGTGAGCAGATTGAACAATCATATAATGATGAACTATTTTTGGGAAAACCTTTACTCAAATCATTAGAATAATTTTTTTCATAATGACTATGAAGGACATACTCATCCACTTTTTTGAAATCCTGTGTTATTTCTCCCATGTTATCTGATGCGATTTTAAAATTAGCATTCTTACAGCTGCTTTTTATAATATTATCAGTTAGTTGATTAGTACAATATTTGTAAAATTCGGTTTTACTGTCTATTTTGTTTTTCATAACATATTTTGAATATTCACTGTCTATATCATATAATCCAATTTCCTTAAAAACATTTTTATTATCATAAAATGCATTTATGTTAAAAACTCTATGATGCATTGTATTTTTATTTTTGTCATAGTACTTTTACGTAATTCAGCTCCTATACTTTATTGCAGTGAACTTCAAAATTCAGTCTTAGTTAAATAGATATGGAAATATAAATTGGTATTCCATGAATCCTATCCATGAATTGGTATCCATATTTCCATGTCAGCCTTTTGAAATATTCTAAATTTTACCTTTATCTGCAATCAAACATTATTTTATATTTTAGATGGCAACTCAGTAAATTAAATGTTTTTATACATAAAAATAATAAATTAATTTGCTTTTCTAATGCATTTGAATATTTATATGTTCAGTATATCTCGCTTCACATCTTCAAACTACTCAACATTCTATTCTCTATTCTACCTTTACTATTAATGTAATAAATTATTCACCATTTTTTTAAGTATGTCTTTCAAAGCTAATAGTTAATCTCAACTTTTAACTAAAGTAATTTTTTCTGACTGATTAAAAATTTTTAAAAGGTTTCCAATTGTTTAATAAATGTTATGGAAAAAAATGTAGATTATTGTTGAATTTTTTAAAGAAAAATGTTTTATTTTTTAAAAATAAATTAAATTTAAACTTAATTCTTTATTAAGTTAATGTTTATCTGCATGTTACCATACAAAACGTTGTTTCCAATATATTGTTATTCCTTCCCAGAAATTGTGAGATCAATAAATGGGGTACTGGTATTATCAAATATTTAGTAAAACTGTATGTAAAGTATGAAATAGACTACACTTCATTTACATTCGAACATATCATCCTCATTCATCCTCTGAAGTAATAACTTAAGGTAGTTCCGGAGGCTAAACAGAAAAAAAACCAAAAAAAAAAAATTGTTAGGTGCTTGACTGGTTTGATGCACTTTACCATTTCTTTTTATCTGTGCTAATCTTTTAGTTTCCCTTTATTTGTTACATCCGATATATCTTATTATTTACTAACCTGTTTGTTATATTTTAAGCTTTATCTTGCATAAAGTTGCCTACCCACTTTCTATTTTTCTTCCATTTCTAAACTCTCTCTTTATCTGTTTAGCCTCCGGAACTACCGTAAGGTATTACTTCAGAGGATGAATAGGGATATGAACTTCCATTTCTAAACTAACCCTAAAAGTACCTTAATAAACCTAAGCGAGCTAGAATAAAGTTGCTCTGGTAAAAACTTAGATTTTTCTATTTTTACTGTAATTCTTCTTAAAACATCTACTTCAATCTCTGTTGACCTTTTTATCATTAAAATAACAAAAAAAGAAAGTTAAACAGTACAGTAAATGAAAATTCAATGGGGTTCTGGTAAAAATAAATAGGGCAATAATGAAATAATATAGGTTAAAAATCAAATTATAGACATAGATAATGAATGTTACAATGTTACATTCTTAAAGAAAAAATATGACAATATGCAATTAGTATATTCAAGTTATAAGAACTTCAGGCAATCAGACCTTGTCAAAGGCCTGCTGCAAATCCAAAAATGCCACTGAACAATATTTCTTCCTTTCCAGACACCTGATGAAAACACTAACAGTTTTATCAGTTTGTTGGATCATTGAATTACCACTTTTGAAGCCAAGCTGATGATCAGGTATAAACACCTTTGGTCTCTAAAAATAGGCCGTAATCTTTAAAGGAACAGCTTCTACAATATCTTAGATATAGTCGGCAATAAGCTTGTAGGTTTATAAGAAGATACATCCTGCACAGGTTTTGGTATCAAGACGATTATTATTTGTGATAGTTTCCACTCCAACAGGATACATGTTGTTGAAGGATTGGATTAAAATGGTGTCTTAAGTACAATGTGGCTTTAGTTGCAGCATAAATAACATCTTGTGAGTAAATGAGTCAAATCTGGAAGTCTTTTTTAAGTTCTCTATTCTCTTGAATTTTTGTGATATTGCTACAGATGAGAAGAGTCTTATGGGGAGGCACAAAGGAATAGGGCTATTCAAGAAATTGTGATTTCCATCAGCTCATCAGCTGCTTGCTTCCCATGTGGCTGAAAGACTTTGCTCAAATACACAACAAACATCTTGGTCGTTTGGCTGTCACTGCAAACTCATTTATTCAATGTTCTTATAGATAGAACTGAGAGAGGATGTTGTCTAAACTTCTTAGTGACTTTTCTAATAATAGTCATCTCTACGAAGAGGGGATAGATTTGACTCATTTTTGATTGACTGGCAGTCTCTTTAACCTGTGAGCGAGCAGTCTTGTTCAGAGCTGTTCTAACCTAAGGTCTCCCATTGTATTGCCATTTCCTCCTAATCCTTTTAGTGATAATAAGGTCTATCACCTCCCGAAGGTAATCTCTGTCTTCTCACCCCTCATGTATCCTCCTGGGTGTCAAGCATTGTGCTGCTCCTTGTGTGATTGAGATCAAACATGTCACATCATCAATATCACCTGTGCAGTTTAATGGTACATCCATATGTAACTTGTCTTTTACCCAACTTTGCTAGAACTCCCAGTCAATATTATTATTATGGAGGATCAGGAATTCTTCCTTATAACTGAGGAGGAGAGTGGTTGGATATGGAATCATAATTATTCCTCACATCACTGTAAAAGATCTTATCTTTATCTGATGGTCATTGGCTGTAGTGCAGAAATAACATTGAGCTGCATTTTATGAGCATAACTTTGTTATGAAATAATTTTGAGCTGCATTATGAATCAACTCCCCAAAGTACATGTTTCACATTTCAGTCGCCTCCCACAGTCAATCGGCAACTCAGTGTGTCACAGTACTCACAATACATGATATCTGTAACTCTATGATGAAGATAAAAGTGGATTGCAGATAACCTTAGTAGTCCAGGCTAGTAAAAATTAAAAAATAAAAACAAAGAATAGAACAGAGTGAAATAGCGAGGTGATGCACAACACTTTAGGGGATGCAGTTTTATTTCAAATCATATAGTTATTGAAGTCTAACATGTGGAGTTGTTTTAGCCTTTTAGCATACTCACTATTGTCTGGAAGGTTCAAAAAGAGTTTTTATTGCTGTTGTAGTTTGTATTTTATACCTAAACACTGTATTTCTTCTTTGATGTGTGGTAAACCCATTTAATTGTGTCTCACTTTTTTCTTGAATTGTAGCATCTCTGTTATGCACCTCACTAATTTATTTTGAAATCACTGTATAATTTCAACAATGCTCTTGCTACCCCAGAGCTGGATCCCATTAGTCCAAATTGGTTTCAGAATTGCTGTGTACACCTGCTTTTAGATAATAATAGCTGTAATCTCCAGCTCTGCACCACTACATTTCCTTAAACTTAATGATTATTTTTTTTATTTTTTCCCTTACATGAATCTTCCACATCATGCAACTATCCAGATGAAGACCTAACTACTGTACACTTTCAGCATATGGCACAAAAATACCGTTGAGATAGACCTGTGGCAGACTCCTCACCTCATTGCAAATTTCACATAATTCAACTTTGCTTCATTAACTTTTATCTTCCTTCTAGCCAGTCACTTATTGATTTGATCTTTGAACTCAGATTATAGTTGGTTAAGTTAGAGTTGGGTCAACCTCAACAGCCTGGAGAGTGTTCATTCACAAATGAAGCAACAGTGATTGTCTAGAACCAGAAGGTCCTGGAGTATAAAACAGGTCCCAGATGGAATATAAAAGATCCCAGATGAAGTTGCAGTATAAAACAAGAAAAACATCTGTCCAAGCAGTAGTGCAAAACCAAGCAGTACAGTTGAGGCAGGCTCTTTTAGCATGTATAGCAAGGCCAGGTAGCCAGACCTTGTCAAAGGCCTGATGGACTTCCAAAAAAAGGCAACTGGACAATATTTCTTCTTTTCAAGGCACTTGCTGATAACTTAACAAGTCTAGGTATTTGCTCAATAATGGAGTAACTCTTTGGGAGCCAAACTAATGATCAGGAATAACATGACCTTGTTCTAGAATAGGCCACAGCCTCTGAAGAAATAATCCCTCAAACATCTTACAATAGACAATATCTTACAATTCATCTGTACAAGAACAAAGTCACATCATTTATCAGTTTCAGGACCATAACCATTCATGAAACTTTCTATGCATCAGAATGCATGTTGTGCTCAGGATGCCATTAAAAAGGTGCAGTATGTATTAGATGGCTTTGAAAGGAAGCGTAAGTAACATTTTGTTAGTAATAAAGTCAAATCCTGGAGCCTTCTTTGAATTCTGTTCTTCCTGATCACTTGCTGAACCTCTATTGATGAAAAATATTTAATAGGAAGACTCAGAGGAATCAGGCTGCTCTAGAATTTTCTCTTCACCAGTCCCTTGTATGTTGAAACATTTACTCAGGTAAACACTAAATTGATTCAGGCTTTTCTCTCTCTCTACAAGCCCTGTCCCATTTGTCTTCAAAGGGAAACAAGGATGGAGGCCATTGAAAGCAGCCTGCTGCAGGATTGAGATCAATTATTGTGTAGCATCATCAATGTCAGCAGAAGAATATTTCACTAGAGTAGGCACCAGCTTGTTTTATATCCAATTTGCATACGAATCCCAGTCAGTACAATGTTATGGAGGTCAGACAATTTCTTCCTCCTTATCATTATCATACTAATGGTAAGTAGCACAGCTGAATGATTAGATGTTGAATCATAACTATTTCTAACTTCATTGTACAAAAATAGCTGAAGTGACAGAAACATGCAGCAAGTTTGAGATCTTTGTCAGATCCGATGACCAGTAAGTTTGTTACAATCCAGAGATTACACTGAGGTGTATGTTAACAATACTACTCTTTAAAGCCTGACCTCTATTTAAGCATAGAACTCCATAGAATATATTTTTTATGTTCCAGTCACCTCCTAGGATAAAGAGGAACCTACTATTGAAACGAAATGAATTTGAGAATGATCCATCCATGATCATGTGGTGAGGAGGGCAATTGATAATCAGCAGCCTGATAGATCGCCCAAGCCAGTCTAGGATTTCAACTGAAGTCACTTTTGAATGTGATCTGACCCATAACTGGTAGTTTGTGATACTTAATTAAATTTCTGTTGAACACTGCATTAGTTAAGTGCATAATTTAATTCAGTTGATGTAATAGTTAAGATCTTTTTTTTTTTTTATCTTAAATTGAGTGTAACTAATAAACAACTCAGCCAATCTTCATCAAATTTTCACATGCACTTCAGCTATACCACTGCAGCATATCTAAATTTCAGTAAAATAGATTCTATAGTTTTGGAGTTTTCAAGCCATACAATTTTATACACAGACCTCTATATATATATATATATATAAAGTACTCTCCCACCACACAACACAAAGTAGTATTATAAAAAAAAAAAGAGGGAATTACAGTTAGTTTCACTGAGTACTTTAGTTTCACAATAATCCAAAATGTGATCTCTTATGAAGGAAAGGGGTTTTAAATACAGGAAATTAACATTTCATGAAATATAAAAACAAAAGCTGCCTAAAAACAGAGAGCAATATGATTTTCAAAAATTATTACAGCAGTACAACTTCCTTTCTTCCATAACTAAAACTGAAAATCTGCTCTTCTGAAACACTACAACAGAGTTTTTTTTAATTAAAATCTTTTTATCTAAATGTCACATTACTTATTTCTCAGTTGATTTTTGTTTATTTGAAATTAATTTTAATGTAGCTTTTGTTTTATTTTTATGTGGAATTTGTTGTGATGTGCAGTGTCACTATATATTTATATATATGGGTGGGTGTGTGTGTGTTTGTTCATGGGCGCATGTGTGGATATGCATATATTTTTAATTTTTTGTTATTTTACAGAGTGGTGCTAGATTACCAGGCCAAGCAGAACAATTCTTGACACCTCCAGTATGATCTATGAACTGATAAGTTAACTATTTTTAAATTACTGTTATAAGAATCCATACTTTGTAGTAGATTGTGTAAAAAAAAATTTAATAAAGTAACTTGTGTATTACATACATGTATTTTTTATTTTTATTTTAATATCTTACTGAAATTTATGTGATGTCAAATCTAGCTTCTCAATTTGTAATATTTTTCTTCTGTAAAAGTCGAGTTCATTTTATTAAAAATTTAATTTTTTGTTGTAAAATCTGAATTGACTGATATGTGTATAAAAGATTGTCATAAAAGATAATATATGATTATCAGTAACTATGAAATCATTATTGCTGCTAATATGTTACAGTTTGGAACAAATTACAAAATAGTGAAAAAAAAAATTATAGGTGATATAGTTTGGAACAAACTATATCATCTAAACTCTAAAAAAGTGTAGAAAATAAGACATTTAAAAAAATTTCTGCCCTTAATCGAAGTCAACTCATTCACATGTACTGTTAATGTTTTACATTCCGGCCTCCGTAGCCAAGTAGTAGCTTCTCGGCTTTTCATCCGGAGGTCCCGGGTTCGAATCCCGGTCAGGCATGGCATTTTTCACACCCGCTACAATTCGTTCATCTCATCCTCTGAAGATATAACCTAATGGTGGTTCCGGAGGTAAAAAAAAAAAAAAAAATGTTTTATATGTCATATAGAAGATTTTTTTTTCTGGTTAAATGGTTTTCTCCATTTCTTTCTGTTTTTTGCTAATTTCAACTAATAAAACTGGACCCATATTTTTTTTCAAAAGTTCATCTACTTTATCAGTTTACTTAGAGCACATAATTGTTCATGCCAACTACATAGTCATCCTCCATTCCAGCCACTTCTTTAGTTGTAATGATGAATAACAAATGATAAAAATAAGGTGATGCTTTATCATGTTATAACTACATACTTTTTCTCGTAATTAGTAAAATGTTTTCTAAAACATTATAGTAGCTCATTTTGAAGTAAGAATAGACTACCATTACTTGTGATTCTGTCACTAAAAATATGAGGACTAATAAGAAACATTGCCTGTTATGTACCACGTTAAACATTCATGGAAAAATATTATTAGAAATTAATTTCAGCGATTACATGAAGTTTATCATTCCAAAAATGTTCATTCATTGTGTTGCTTACTATATCACATAAACATCCAAAGAAAAGGAGTATTCATTAGTGTTCCAAGGGTAACATCAACAAGAGCAATCTTAGGGCATACAACAGAAAGAAAGTGTCCAATAACATAATTTTATCAATAACTACAAACTACTATAAATAAAGATAGAATCAGTTTGAAGATATTATAAAACAGACACTATTAACACCATGTCACATTTAGGAAAAACAGGTAGGTTATATCTTCAGAGGATGAGATGAACGAATTGTGCCATGCCTGACCGGGATTCGAACCCGGGACCTCCAGATGTAAAGACGAGACGCTACCATTCGGCTACAGAGGCCGGCAATAAGTAATACCTTATGGCAGTTCCTGAGGTTAAACAGAAAAAGAGAGAGACAATCCAGACTAACACTAATGTGTTTTATCACAATTAATTATGAGGATGATATGAATAAATGTAAATGAAGTATTGTCTTGTACAGTCTCAGGTTGATCTTTACTGGAAGACATGGTTAAATAAAACCTAACCACCAAGGAACACTGGTATCCATGATCTTGCATTCAAATCCATACAAAAGTAACTGTCTTTACTAGGATTTGAACTCTCAACTTCAAAATCAGCTTATCTGCATCGAGGGGTTCTGAATCACTAAACCAACCTGATGGATTAGCCTGTTTTGTCTAGTTCTATAAAAATTACCAAAAAATATGTAATAAAAAAATGATAGTGGTCATTCATTTTTTGTTTGACATTCTTATTAAAAAATTTTAGAGGGGTCTAGCAAAATAAATTTGCTAGGAGTGCAAAATTGTTCACTCATTGCAAAAAATTGCTCCAAGACAAACTCATTTTTCTGTCTAATACCTCATTCTAAGTAGCTTGATGAAATCCCAAAGAGTAATCTTACTCTTTAAAAATCTCTCTCTTTTCTGTTCAGCCTCTGGAACTACCATAAGGCAGTTCTTATAGCCACCTACATATAGAGGATGCTATAGCCACCTATATATAGAGGATGCTATTGGCACCTATATATATATATATATATATATAGAGGATGATATGTATGAATGTGAATGAGGTGTAGTCTTATACAATCTCAGGTCGACCACTCCTAACTCTTTAAAAATCTGGGGGGGTTGGCATCATCACAACCACAGTCTACAAAGCTTATTTCCCCACTACACTCTGAACATTTTACACCATAAACTTACAATGTACCATAACACTACACAATTTAAAACATACTCACTTACACAGTGACACAACATCTTACATTGTTTCTTCTTGTACACACCTCGGTGATGTTGCAACACCTTATGAAATGCAACCATAACCCAAGAAACATGGGTTACCGTGTTATGTAACCCACCAATATACACACACTCTGCTAGAGTGGTCCATTATATCGCCAGGAACCATATGTCAGTCCCAATTAATAATCCTTCAATGTTTGTTGGTTCGCTTGAAAAAACCGAGGAGTAAGAAAGATATATCAAGCGAAAAGAAAACGAGAGATGTAACAGAGTGCCAAGTCTTGGCATTCAGTTACATCTTGCCAAAGGTTTCTCCTTTCCTAATAAATAAATGTGTTGTAGCAGCTTCTGGCTCTCTGAATTCAATTAAAATACTTAGGAATTGTGCCCTCCCTTTTAATCAGGGTAAATAATGACAAACAGAGTCGGAAGATTTTTAGCACTTAGGTCCATAGGGAAAGATAGAGTAATAGGGGAACCACATAAATGCTAAATTCCAGTAAGGGAGTGAACTTTTGCCATGACTTAGCTGATACTGAATTACCAGAGATCTCAGAAGAGCTGTGACTTCTGTATGGAGGATCAAGAGGAAGGAGAATGATGTTAATCATCATCCTCAATAGTTCTAACCTTTTCTTGTCCATCCATTCCTGACCATACAAAAACTGGTTACTTTTCTGTCCATGTACGACCATATATACCAAATTCCAGATGCTGCTTCCAATGTCTGGGTTTTGGTTGCACAAAGGAAGAAGTTTGTGCTCATTGGCTGTACAGGACACAATGACATCATATGTGCTGAGACAGAAAAGGTTTATAAATTGTAAAGATCCACACTTGGCAAGATCTCGAGAATGCCCCATTTATAAGAAGAAAAAAAGCCATTTTGAAAATCTATACCGCACAGAAACTGTAATGCAATGTACAAAAAGAGATGAAATGTGCATCATGTAAATAACTAATCAAATAGGTTGAAGTGAAGCCTTGTCAGAACAAATAAAATCCCTCATGGGTGTTATTACAGCATTGAGTAAAGCAAGAAGGTGACTTCTGTTGGAAAAACAGACTAAATCCACTTTAGTCATTTCACCATCACATAGAATTCTTGCTGCACCAATTATGTAGCAAACAACCAAGATTCCTGTGAATGGATCTACTAAAACATCATCTCCTGGTACATTTTCTCTGTTCCCCCAGGCTTCCAAGTCCCCTCCATCATCTCAAGGTACCTACGAGGTTATGGTGTATGATGGCGGATGAAGTGCCCAAAAAAGCGAAGCACTTTTTAAATTCGTGAAATCAAAAAAATAAACGAATATTATTTTATAAGTAATCTGCATGCAGAGTTTCTTATAAATAAAATAAATAAAGTATTTCTTATGGCTACAAGTATTATTCAATGGAATGTTCGTGGTCTCTGTTCTTGCCTACTGTAGTATCTTAAGAGAAACTCTCTGATTGCCCAAACAATGTAGTTTTCACCAAGGTAGATCATTTATTAATCATTTGGTTGCTCTTGAATCTATAATTCAAAATGCCTTCCTATTTCACCAATGCCTCATTGTTGTATTCTATGAAATGAATATCCCTTTATTAAGGATGTTGAAATCCCATTAAAGGAAGAAGAGCCTTTAATACTGTATCTGTATGAGATTTAACTCCATCCTCGGATGTTTTCTTTTGCAGCTATCTCTGCAAAAGGTATGATCATCAAACTGAGGACGGAGGGTGTGAAGGTGTGCCTGTTTTCCTGAAGGAAATCTTATTAGCGTTGTATATTCCACTGGTGACAAACACTCCTGCAGTCTTATTTGGTATGTATATTGGTGGCATTTAAAATGAATATCTGCAACTTATACCTTCCTCCAAATTTCAGTATCAATGAGGAGGATGACCTGTCCAGTCTATTTTCACAAATTCCTTTGCCCTGCTTAGTAATAGAAGATTTCAACACTCATCACTATTCGTGGAGCTCATTATTATGTTTTTCCCGAGGCACTCTAGTTGATCAACTGAGGCAGAACTTATATCTTTGCTTATTGAACAATGGGTCACACACGTTTATGTCATCTTCATTAGATAAATTTTCGTGCATCGATCTGTCATGTTCAGCAACCCTACTTTCACATCTTACCTAGCACATTTGCAAAAACTTCTTTGGAAGTGATTACAGACCAGTTGTTATCTCTCTTGGTAATAATGACTTGACCTGAGGCAAATCACTGTTATGCGAGGCAGACTCTGAAGTCACCCATGCAGATGGGTGGTTCAGAAAGCGGACTGCATCGCTTATACAAGGATTCCTTTGATCAGTACACACACAAGAGTGGTAGTGCAAACCATCACACATTCGATAGCAGAAATGAATTTATCCCTTTAACATCTGGAAAACCAAGACAACAGTCTGCTATTCCTTGGTGAGATGAAGACTGCAGTCATGCACTAAGGGATTGGCACAGCGCTGTATGTAATCTTAATCAAGGCCTACGACTGAATTGCTCCGCACATTCCCCAACGCGATTGTTTCAGTGTGCTAAACTGAAATCATGGGTGAATTACGTTGATGCCTTTTTTTTTTTTTTTGATAATTCTATTCAGTTGTTTGGAGAAATGTTTGGACCATGTATGTATCAATACATTTATTTTTTTTTTATTTTTTTATTTTTTTTTTTGTTTAACCTCCAGAACCACCGTTAGGTTATCTTCAGAGGATGAGATGAACGAATTGTAGCGTGTGTGAAAAATGCCATGCCTGACTGGGATTCGAACCCGGGACCTCCGGATGAAAGGCCGGCTACGGCTACGGAGGCCGGCATGTATTGCTACAATCATCACAGGCGATAGAAAGCAGTGGAATCCTCATTAATGCACAAATTGAAGTGAAGGTGAGCACATTTGAAAGGTCATTTAGGGCAGTTTCACTTACTTCATGATATTGTCCTGAGCTTGTGAGATATAAATTGCAGGTAATTTTCTTCATAAGTGCAGGTTAAATTCCTTCATTAATTTGTTTTATCCTTTTTTACTTTATTTTTATAATGAATTCAAAGGGCTTTCAGTTTTTCTTCTCATGATTGCATTAAATTAATATTTGGTTTCAGAAAAGCAAAAACAGATTTTAATATATTATTCTCCCTCCTTGAATCATCAATCTACTCTCAAAGTTTTCCTTCACTTATGCAAATAGTGTTCAATATAAAAGTTGAAGAGCAGCAGGGACAGACTAAATCCTTACTTTACTTCTTTTTAAACCTATAATGCATTTCTTAAGCTAGTTGTATTAAAAACAGTTGAACCATAGTTAGTTGATTTATATACAGATGGCAAAGAACTCTCCTTTCTGTAAACTTGATTTTTTTTTTTAGCGTTATTCTATACCACATGATGTTTTATTTAAGACCTGTGAATATAAACAGCATTTTAATTTCTTCATTATTATTTTTATTTTCCATTATTTTATTTTATGTTATCCTTTAACCCCCTCAGTAATAATCCTCAATCTTCAAATTCACTAGTTCTCACTAAAAGTCGTGAAGTATTAAGTGACTTTCAACCATAAAGCATGAATTACTTTGCATATTTAAAATACTTAATAAAAAGGGTGTTTTGATTTACAATCAGTGTAAATCATCAAATTATTATAAATTTGAGTCATATAACAAAATTGCCTAATGAGTATTAAGGATAAATGTATAAATAAACCCAAAAATATACCAATTGCTTTAATCAACTTCTTAGGTGAAAAGGGAAAGTATTGAAAAAATTAGTAAACAAATAAAAAATGGAACATAATTTGAAAACAGTACACTTATTATTCTGAATCTGATACATTACCAAGACAAACAAATTTTAGTGCTGAAGCACTAAAATAGTAGTAACTTTTAGGTAATTAGCTAAATTCATTATGTTTATGGAAATAAATTAATTTTATAAATCACTAAAATTAGATCGCATGCTATTTAAAATATTATTTTAGTTACTTATCTACTACATAAAGGACAGTCACTTTGTAATCAATGAATGTATGTAAATGCATGCTTAATTGTTAACTCCTAATGTACTTAGTGTGAATAAGCCAAACTTCAAGCATATCTAACAATTTTTCTTCTTGATATGTTTACAACAACAAACTTCCTCAGCTACTTTCCTTTAACTAATTTATATATTTATAGCTCAATGAAGGTAACCACAGAATAACAGGCAGGGAAAATAAATAGAGGAAAGATGAATAGCAATTACATCAAGCAGGTCCATTGGTATGATTATATAATAATTAAACCCACTTGCCAACAATTCTATAAATTTATTTTGAGAGCGTTCAGAACAAAATTATTCCATCACCAGGAACTCAAAAATATGTTTTTCAATTTTTTAAAAAAATAAAACGTCATAGTCTGTGTAAAATGTTAATGTAAATTATATAACAGTGGTCATTATATGCTTAAAATTATGTTGACATACATCTGTCATTGTAAATGTCTCCATCATTATCTAGTATTAATATTATAACTTACATTAACATTTTATGCTGACTATGAAGTTTTAGTGTTAATAAAATTGAAAAAATATATTTTTGAGTTCCTGATGATTGAATAATTTTGTTTTGAAAGCACACAAACTAAATTTATGAAGTTGTTGGTAAGTGGGTTTAATCATTTAATTATTAGAAGAAAGATTGTTTTTCTGTTTAATTCTTCTGATCTGTGCTGGAGTTAACAAAAAATGAACAAATTTCCAAAACAGTATTTGGAATTGCCTGTTTATAGCTGAGAACAAAATCATTGATAGTGAACAATGAACAGCAAAATCATTTGCTCAACCATTCATACCACTTTCAAAAGGATAGAAATTTTGTTTAATTATTATACAGAATTATTTATATGAGCAATGAATATATGTTCAAGATTAGTTTAATAAAATTTGATGTTTCAGTAGAATCTTAGGATACATTTATACAGCTTTAAAATAAAGATTTGAACATTAATTCTAATTGTATAATTTTATGTAAATTTATAGATTCTGTTTTAACTCCATAGAGAAATGAATGGATTGTTCGGAAATATTTTGGCCTGATTCAGAGATGGCGTAAGAGTTGTCAAATATCTACAATTATTGTAAAGTATGATCCTTTTGGCTGCCTGCTGTGAAGTTTCAGCTGTATGCATTTAATTATTTACTTATAGTGGTCAAATAAAACAAGCAAAATTGAAATTGAAAATTGATAAAATTGAAATTCGAGTTGCTAAAAAATATTTTGTTTTTGAAAAGTTTAACCCGCATGGATATAAAAAAGTTAAGTTCAATTTTAAAGGATTCTTCCCCTTCATTTTGATGGTAAAAAAAGTGGAGGGGCTGATCCATTCAAGATAATGAATGTTCAGAACACCCAAAAAACTGAATTGACTGATGAAATCATCCCAAAAATCCACAATGTCATATTAAATGATTGCTGTTCAAAGATATCCAAGTTTTTTGACATTGCAAACATACTGACAGGATGTGTTCACTACATTTTGATCATGATGTTTGAATCTGAAAAATATTTCCACTCAGTGGTTGTTACATTTGTTAATAAGCAACAAAAAATCAATTTGGAATTCACATGCATGGATTCACATTACACCACACCAGATACCAAACACTAGGTGAAGCAGGTGAAAATGCATCAAAGAAAGTGAAAATAACTCCATCTGTAGAAAAAGTCATGACTACAGTCTTTTTGGGATTCTTGATATGGTGGTGCTTATAGACTACCTAAGTAAGGACCTTACTTAGGGCCTTCACAGGGAGAAGGAGTTATTAAACTTCACTACTGAATTAATTGAATTTATTGAATTGCTGTTCAGGCCAAATCCATATCTGCCCAAAAGAAAGTAACTTAACTACCATAATTCAACGTCCTGAGTTGTAACAGCAAAACTCTATGACCTGTGCTTCTTAGTGCTTACACATCTGCTATATATGTCACATTTGATTTTCAGTGATTACTTCCTCTTACCAAATCTAAAAAATGGATTGCTGGATGAAGATTTACTTCAAATGATAAGGTGAAAGCTTACACAACTGCTTATTTTGGAGAATAACATTATACTGAAGATATCAAATTGCAAGGTGACTATATTAGGGAAAAAATTCTAAAAATCTTGTCTTCTTTGTCAGGCTGAGAACATTTTCAAACAAACCTCATGTAGAAGAAGCTGATTATTAGTGTATTTCAAAACATTGAGACAAATCTTCATAATTTTGTATATATAGTAGTAAACAAATTAATCCAAACAAAGGAAATTTTTGTTCTGTGTAAAAAGATGTTTTACACATGAAGGATCAGGGGCACTTATGCCTATATATGGGATGATGAAATATATATGGGAACATTAACATACACCAAAGAAAAATATTCTCACTTATGCAGAAGAACCCATAACTCATTTTCCAACAGGACTTTCCACCATATCCGTATCACATATCAAAGAAAGCAAAAGAGTTCTTCAAAAAACCAAAAAATTTGAGTGCTCTTGTGGCCAGGGAATTTCCCCAACCTGAATCCCATTGAAAATATATGGGCTATATTAAAAAGATTTGGAAAAATGAATTGTAGCTCAAACAATGACCTTATTAGTTCAGTGATACAGGTTTGGTTTTGAGATGAAGAAATAAAAAATCATTGTTCTACCTTAGTGGAATCAATGCCAAGGAGAATTAATGAGATAATAAAAAAAAAAGGAGGATGCATAAATTTGACTATTAAACATTTTTTCTTTTAAAAATAAAATTTTCTATTAAAAATACTGTATTCGTATTAATTTGTCACTGTGCGTGTATTTATACAAAACCAATGGGTTTTTTGTATTCCTCACTTTATTTTTGTAATAGACTATTTCCGTTATTTAAAAAATTTAATTCCCAAGTAACAAAATTCCATATCATCTGTTTATCATGCCTATTTCATCATTTCTATTTACCACAGAGAATAAATATCTTATTAACCAGTCATATGTTGGAAAATACTCTATGAAGAATTTACTTTATTATCTGTGAAAAACATCAGAGCAATTAAAGCAAAATTATTTTAATGAAGATAAAAAGTAAATTGTTTTAAAATTTTAGGAAAGAGGTCTCAATAAAGTAAATACTAATATAGAAGTTAACATTCCCAAACCAATTTGTTATCTTTAATGTTGAATTGGTTTTAAATTATTGATGTCAAAAATAACTCGGTTACAAATAATCCTAATTCCATATAAAATCTTTCATTTGCTCTTCTAAGTATATTATTGTATGATAAATTCTGTCAGCACAGAATAAATACCTGACTAAGCTCCGGCCCAGTTTAGCAGATCAACAAAAGTTTTTTTATAATGGTTTATTAAAGGTTTTAAATTTGTTTTGTAAGTACTTACCAGAAATAACTGCAAGTTGTAAAGGACAAAGCGGTGGTGTGATTTTCGGTTAGTTAAGTTCTATGGTTTCAACACAAAACTTACTACCGTTCATTAACTAAAATATTCGTGACATTTTTTTTTTTTTTTTTTTGGTAAATTACAAAGACAAAAGATTGCGCTACTCCTAAACAGGAAGTAAGAACAATATGGTAGTTGTTGGAAAAAATTTACGTTTTTATTTTACACTTAAATTTAAGTACAGCAGATTTTTTTTGCAATTTAATTAATATTTTTAATTTAATTTATATGTGTCAATATGCTTTATTTTTATGAAATAAAGAAAATTAATAAAAAGGAAGTATCGATAACAGACTAACATTTCGATTTACAATGGCGTGTTAGCGTTCGTTCTCTTTTGCTTCCTTACCTTACTGGAACAGCGCTGTTCAGTTTTTCTCCGAGGAGAAATTGATTATCTCGACCAGTAAGATTTAGCTGTGAATTATGGTGAGTTGCTGCTTTTGATTATATTAGTTTTGTTATAGGATATAACTTGTTCTAGTTTTAAAATAAAATGCGGAGGCTAGTATTGCCATGTGGCTGACGGGTTTTCGTTAGTTTTTTCTGTGAAATGTGATTTATTATTTAAATTTTCATTGTAATTGTACTTTTTATCATTGACTTTAGTGTGATAGGAGAACTTTATGCCCTCATATAAATTCTTTGTAAACACGTGGCAGGTTGCTTGCCAAAATACATCGAAAAATATGTTTCTTTGCTTTATTTTGTACGTGCACTTATGTGTATTAAATATTATTTTCTCTGGTTAACAATTTAGGGTGGTTCTGTTTCAGTGCTTTAACCATCAAATTCTTATGAAATAGTTACGTAAATTTTGTTTGTGACAAGCTATCGGTTGTGCACTTAACTACCACAGCTAGTTAGGTGGGATTCAATTGGAAATTAAGTTTTATTATTGTGTAGGCATTATTTTTAAGAGTACTGTGTATTTACCTGATTCTGCTTAATTTTCCAAACAAACAAATTTATTTACTATTCTTAATACCTTTGTATTTGGTACAAGGATGTAGATTCATCATTAAAAAAACTACTGAAGAATTATTGAGGTACTATAGCATTATTTTCTGCAAGTGATGTTCCAAAATTTTAATTATGTAATTATTTAGAAAGATGATGGGAAATTCAGTCAATCTTGGCATATGTTGTTATGGTCATCAGTATAAACAAGAAAAAGGTTTGCTCTTCCACAGATTTTAAATTTTACAATCTTTTTGTAATAAAAATAATGATGAATTTCTTACTTTTTCTTAAGCATGAGAACGAAATAAAAGTCACTTTTGACACAAACTTTTCAACTAGAATTCAAATAAAAATACATATTTATATACTCAATTGAAATGATATGTAGCATCAGTATGATGTTTATACTCGAGTTAATGTCTGTCCAAAAGTTACCACAGTACCCGCACCGAAAATTTCATAATTCATTGCAATACAAGCTTAATATACTTTGTATTCAGACTATATAATTGATTATTATATGGGTTATTTCATGTTAAATCAACAAGGCCCATATAGTCCAGTCTCAGTGGTACAATACTGTATTGCCTAGAAATTTTGGGAATCAATACAGATTTCATAAAAATTTGGATTTAAGCTCTACTTAACCTCATTTTCAAAATCTACCCTGTGCTGTACCGGGCTTTTTATTTTTTAGGGGTGAAAACTAACCCTTATTGTAACACCAATTTGTAATTTATTTCATCTGTGTAACTCTTCAATATTTTCCACCCATCTAACAACCTTTTCTTTCATATTACAAGTCAGTGTACTATCTTCAACATATTATTAAATTTTAACTTGCATACCACAAAATTCACTTTAACTTTTCTGTATGCTCATGTCTATTTTACAAATTTTCATTTCTGAACTTATCTTTAATCCACACTTCTTTTGCCAATTTGCACTTTTTGTTTATATTTCTTAATTGTCAATTATTCCTTTTATGTTCATCACTAGCATTCATATACTTTCTATGTTCATCCATCAGCTGCAATATATCTTCCGATAGCCAAAGTTTTCTACCAGTTCTCTTCATTTTACCGAAGTTCACTTCTGCTGATTTAAAAATTTCCTTTTAACATTCTCCCATTCTTTTATATTTTTGAACTTATCTCTTTTCCTAGTACCTTCTTTACCTCCTTTTCCTCAAGCTTCTCAAAATTCCACAGATTGATCTGACACCTTTTCTTCAGGATTTTAAACCCCAATTACATTTCATTATCACTAAATTATGGTCCCTATCTATTTCTGTTCCTTGATATTGTGCAGTCTAGTTGATTTCTAAATCTTTGTTTAACCATGTTATAATTAATGCAATATCCTGTAGTATTTCCTGCCTTTTTTGTTTGTATATATTCTTCTATTATGATTTTTAAACTGGGTATTACCAATTACTTAATTATACTTTGTGCAAAACGCAATAAGTTGATCTCTTTCATTCCTTTTATGCAACCTGTATTCGCCCACAATTTTTCCTTCCTTGCCTTTTCCGATACTTACATTCCAATCTCAAACTATTAAATTTTCATTCCTTTTAATGTGTTTGCTTTATTAATTTCTTAGTTATCACATTCTACATCATTGTACGCTTAATTGTTTACAATTAAGCATATAGATGTTAACAATCGTCAGCTTAGGTTTTGATTCTGTCCAACTACAATCATTCTATTGTTAAGTTTTTTGAAATACTCTACTACTCTCTTCCCTATCTTCTTGTTTCTTATGAAACCTACTTCTGCTTACCCTTTATTTGACATGAGTTAATTATTTTAGAATCATATAAATCAAGTAAATTACTGAAACTCGCTAATTCCTACTACAGCTACCACACTGTGATTCATAGAATGTTATTTTTTAATTTTCTGGTATCCCTTTCTTAGTAGTTCCTCACCTGGAGATCCAAACAGGGGACTAGTTTACTTTTGGAATATTTTTTCCAGAGAAGGCACCTCCATCTTTGTTATATGAAAATGTAGGGATCTGTATTTTCTTGAAAAAAAAAAAAAACAAAATAGCTGTGGTTTTTGATTGCTTTCAACTGCATAGTATTTATGAAGATTTGATTGATGTTGATATGACTGTTTTAAATCCTCCCAACCTACCGCTCTTAACTTCTAAAAGAGCTTCTGCCCTCTTTCAGGAATCATTCTTTAGTCTGGCTTTCACTAGATACTTCTCCAGTATGGTTTTGTACCTTCGCTCCGCTGCTCTGTTTCACTCAGCACTCAAACCCCTCAACATCGGCAAGATCTCATTCTCACGATTCATAGAGGGATATTTTTTTTTTTTATACATTCAATCAGCATGGTGAAAAACATTGCCAAGATTATTGATTTTTGAATGCGCCTATCTTCCTAAATAATTACAGTAATTCACACTCTAAAGTTTATACATTGTTGAAACATTTAATTATTTAAATGAAGAAAACTTATTTATGAATTTAAAAAAAGGGAAAAACATCTTGGGAATATTTTGTATTAATTTAGTTTTCATAATATTATAAAATGTTAATGGTAAAATTTAAGTAAATATCATTGATATTTACTTTATTTTAAGAATTTTTTGATTTTTAACATGTTTAATATGATCTAATAAACCAATTTTAATTGTATACATAAACCCAATTTCATATTTCAAACTTATGCTCTTATATTTCCCAATTCTACGTGATAAAATTTTAATGTCTTGTTTCTATAAAACACTAGTTGTGGGAAAATTAAAAGTTTTTGTGATATGTCAATTCTAATATAACTGATTCTACACAAATTAGAATATTTAAGAGAGTAGGGATATGCTTTCCAGGTCTCAAACTTTTCTGAAGTTGTTTGCAACAAGCAACTCCCCAAAAAAATTTAATTTTCGAAAGTACTTAGTTCAAAATATGAAATTTTTGTGATTTTATCACTTAAATTTTTAGTTAGTTTTTGAGCTATTTCCATCAGTGAGTGTCAATAATGTACATTCCAGACATAGTATATAGTTTTTTTGCAGATTAGCTTAAGTTTTGTTTGAAGTTTATATCTTGAAAAATAAAAACTGTTAACATAAGACCATATGAGCCTATTTGGGTACTATGCATGTCCATGTTTCAAATTGTGTGGGTCTAACAGGGATGCAGGTACAGTGTATTTAAATGCAGTGTTTACTAGATCTGGATCCCAGGGATTATAAAATCTCCTTGCATTGAAAAATTTGTTTTTATAATTGTGTATAAAATTTTTGTCATAAGTTAGTATTGAGTTTTTGCAACTGTAAAATTAGCTCAAACAGCTGTGAACTATACAGACTAAATTTTAGGTTAGTGTTAATGTTACTGTTTTACAGTTATATCAAGTGTTATGGTTGTGTATGATATTCATGAATATCATATCATAAGTAAAAGACACTAAATGTAGGCTAGCATTTATGTTACTATTTTAGTCAGCTGTACTGTATTTTTGTTGTCTATGATGTAAATATGGGTAGTAAAAGACTATCTGATAAATATCTTTGACGAATTTTGGAATACCGTGACTGATTGTAGTGAGAATGACTGACTATTCAGATGCAGGTACCATATTTGAACCAGATGAAGGTGAGGTCAGTACATGATGTTATTTTGCAAAGTAAAAAAAGAAAAATAGAACTAACACCTGAGCCTTCTAGTAGGCATGATTGACTAGTTATAGACTTGAGTAGTGATACTAATTTTTCTTCAAGAAGTAATCATGTAATATGGAATGAAGTTTCTACATCATAAACTCTGTGAATTTATATTTTCTGCAAGACCAGGATTTTGACATTATTGGATTGTAATTTTTGTACCACAATATTTTCCTGTTTGCTCCATCTATTTTACCAATGATCATTTTTCTTTCCACTTCTGAACACTTTTCTTTAATCCACTCTTCTTTCACGAATTTGCACTTCCTGTTTATGGTATTTCTTAACCGTCGATATTCCGTTTACCTTCTTCATCACTAGCATTCTTATTGTTTCTATGTTCATCCATCAGATGAAATATATCCTGATATCCAAGGTTTTCTACCAGTTCTCTTTGTTGGGCCTAAGCTCGACTCTGCAGATTAAAGAATTTTCTTCTTAACATTCTCCCATTTCTCTTCTATATTTTCCTATCTTTATCGTTTTTACTAACCTCTTGTTATGTCCTCCTCAAAATTATTTTTTACCTCTTTCTCATACTTCTCTAAATTCCAACAATACATCTGATTGCTTTTCTTCAGGTTTTTAAACCCTAATGTAGATTTCATTATCACTACATTATGGTCGCTATCAATGTCTGCTCAAAGGTTTGTAATCGAGGAGTTAGTTGACTTCTAAATCTTTGTTTAACCATGATGTATATAATTTATTTGATTGCAGTATTCCCAGGTTTTTTCTATGTGTGTCTATAGTTATGTTATTTGTTTTTCTGTTATTTTTTTGTGATAATTTTTTATTATATTTTTCTTTATTTGTTAAATAAGATTGTCAAATACATTCTGCATTTTTAATTCTTTGTCATTAGTTACTTTCAATGTTATTATTTGCTACATTAATATTTATTTAGTTGGCTTTCACTGAATATGTAATATGTTAATATTCTCAATTAATGATTCTATTCTAACAATTTAGAAAAAACTGGAATTATGGACTTATTCTCACATCAGGGTATGACTGTCCAGTATGAAAATAGTGTATAATCTTAAGTTAATATAAATATAAATACAAAGGGTGTTTTCTAATGAGACTTTAATGTCTGTTAAAGTGAACTAAAAGTCTTTCTTTTTTTAAATTATGAGAGGAGTTCATAATTAACTTTCAGTAATTTTCAATGTTTACTTACTGCATTTTAATTGTCCACAAAATTATTTTCCATCCATGTTTGAATTCAATAATGTAAAATAAATTTTTATTTACTAAATTTATGGGCTTGAATAAAACTTTTCGATTAATCTGCTGTATGTGCTACAAATTGTGTAGAGTATTACATTGTTAGAAACTTAGATCTTAGTTCTCTGAAGTTCCATTGAAATACAAATTGAATATTTTTTAAAGTTTCAAACGTTTTTTAAAGTATGAAAATTGAATGAAATTTTAGTACAAAAGTGAATCAATGGCTTACAGATCCTAGACTGTCTAGGCTTTTTTTTAATTATTGTTACTTTGTGTTTTGTAGAGTAACTTTAAAGATCCTGAAAAGCCTGCTGCTGAGCAGTCGCAGATCCATAGAATTAGGATCACTTTAACATCAAAAAACATGAAGAGTTTGGAAAAGGGTAAGCATAATCAAATTTTTGTATTTTCTGTATTAAGAGTTTTCCTTATTTGTCCATGTTAATTCAGTTCCATTACTAACATTTGCTGAAAACATATATTTTAAAATTCACATTTACAAGCTCAGAAGAAGACAAGATGTGTATCGGATATGGGCATTACTGAAATTCATTAAACCAATAATTTTTTTGAAAACATCAAGAAAACTATTGGCACTTGTTTACTCATATTGTACCCCATGTACATGTAGATTTCTCATTAATAACATCCCCCCTCCCCTTAGCTTAGATAACCCAAGTTTAGGTCAGTATGATACAGTTTTCTAAGAATTAAAACCATCTTTTGTTTTAATCTTGCCAGAAAGGAGGTAAGCATTTGTGTTTGTGTCTATATATATATATACACACACACACATACATTTGTGTGTGTGTGCATGTATTTATTTACTTACATAAATATACTCTTGGGATCATATGAAGAAATGAATGAATTTCAGAACATCCTACATGTAAAATTTTCAAAAAAGGTTCATGATAGAAACACTTCATTCTCAAGTTTTAGTCTATGAAACATGTTGCTCAAATTGCTTCATAGGAAAAATAAATGCACATTGAAACTCAAGAAAATTTATGGGTTAATGAGATGATTTCCTATGCTTTTTTTATCTGAAAAAGCAAATAAAATAATTCCTAGAACTGTAGCAACTTTTTAAATTAAATTTTAAAACAAAACTTTTTAGGTTTGACATAATAAATTTGTTATATAGTCTGTAACAAATAAAACTTTTTAAAAAGTGATCAAACCTGTAAAACATTCAATGCAGGAGTTGTTTATGATTTCTTTTTCAGTGAAACACTTACTATACAGGTTCAACAGAAGCTGCTGCATACTCCAAGTAATTTATCAGGTTGATAATATCTATCCACAAATGAGAGCATATACATTACAAACAAAATCTTGATTAGTTCCTTTTGTAATTTCTTAATGGCAGTTACATTGTATGGTAAAATTAAACCAAATTCTTAAATTGTTTTGATAGGTATGGTAATTGTATTTTGAATGAACTAACAGAACTGTATTCTGTGGATTAGTTTTTCTAAAAAAGTATTTTACCTCGATTTTATATATGTATTTTAGTTTGTATTGTAATTTTTCTTGAGCTATGTAAAGACTATTTCTCACATCTGTTCATTGTGAGGCATTCTCTTTTGCATTTCTTTAATTTTTGTATTGATAGTCTGTTCAGATTTAATATCTGGTGCTAAGAAACAGAATTTACGAGTATCTGGGCCTGTTCGTATGCCTACTAAAATCCTTCGAATCACAACAAGGAAGACTCCTTGTGGAGAAGGTTCTAAGACATGGGATAGATTCCAGATGAGAGTTCATAAAAGAGTTATTGATCTTCACTCGCCATCTGAAATTGTGAAACAAATCACTTCAATTAGCATTGAACCAGGTATATTAAAATTTTATTTCGGTTTAATGAATTTTAAATTAGTTATTAAATATGTTTTTCTGTAATAGTACAGAAAAAAAATGAATTTATTATTTGATATCGTCTTAAGCTGTTATCCTCTCATTAAACAAATGAAAGCATTTGTAAGGGGAAAACGTGGGTTGTTTAATACAGGTATTAAAAAATTTGATTTACTTATTAAGATCTTGATAAGATAACTTTATGACAAAGATTATAAAAATTCAGTGATTAAGTAATTGCTGGAGTTTTAATTTAGGATAATTAATTAAAATTTTTGTATAAATTTTAAAGTAATATGAGAATATTTGTGTTATATATTCATGTTATCTAGTATTGTCTTTTGCTGAATTCAGTGTATTCATATGGATTGCATAACAGTTATTGCTCACTTTGTTTTAATGTTCCCGTTTACTTTTACATGATTTTTTAATTTTGACTAAGAGTCCTTTGTCTTGCACAGGATGCAACAAAAAAGTGTAATACTGTATATCAATTTTCAGATTTAAAAAAAAAAATTGTGAAGAAAGGCAGTTTCCCCTTTTTCTTTTTGTCCATTTTTTTTTTAATATTAAGATCAGACACAGAAAATTGTAATAATTGGTTCACATTTTATACACTAACTTTCTCTAGTAGATTTAAAATTACTGTACAAACATTCAAAAATTTCAAAATTGCACCTTCTCAATTCTTAATTGTTTTATTAAAATATATTTGATTAGCTAAAATAAAATGTTAACTATTTCATTGGAAATAAAGTGACACTTTATTTTCTAAATATAAAAATAAAATAATAATAATTAACAATATATACTTTATGCTCTTAACAATGACAGAGTGAAGATTATTTATAATTATAGGAAAACAGCAGGATTTTATGTATTCTATACAAATTAAAATTAACTACAGAATTATTTTTATTTGAACAGAAATATTACTAAAATTAATATAAATGTTAGACAATTCCATATCAATTTCATTTTATAAACTGTCCTAGAGCAAAGGTTCAGAGTGTGACCTCTGCTGGTAATCTAGTTACTCAGTTACAAGCAGAGGTAACTAGGTAACCTAGGTAGGTAGGTTAGTAGTAACTGATGATTTAAATGGAATATTTTGCTCTTAAAAAACTGTATAGCTATGATAACAAAATAAATCTTAAATTTTCTGCTGAAGATCTTTAGCATTTAGCACTATTATACCTTACTATTATACCAATTACTATTATACCATTATAACTTACTATTATACCATACTTTTGTTAAATATCCCAAAGATAAAAATATATTTGGTTTAGATCAGGTGATCTTGTAGGCCAGGCTATTGGTCCTGCATAACCAATCCACCTTCCAGGGAAGTAATTCTCCAAAAGATAAATACTGAAATGTAGTAGGCGCACCATTAACCTTATGTTGTTACTCCTAGTTAGCAGAGGAATTTTAGTCAAATAATTCAATAGAAAGTTCCAAGGATTGATAATTTTTACTGTTCAGTTATGCTAATAGGAAACATGAACCAACCACTGAGTCACATTTAATGGAAATAATTCCGGAAAGGTTGATGGCATGAGGACTTTGTTGTCTTAATGATGTATGAGTTTTTGTAAATTTATTAAGCAAAATGTTTGTCTTCAGCATTTATTCTTACAGTTTTACATAATTCTCCGAACAGCTGTGTGAACCATTCCTTCACAGAATTTGACCCTAATTTTGTTGTCCTTTGGATTTTCCTCAATATGTTTCAATGCCCATTCTTATGATTTACAGTTTTTTTTTTTCAATCATGAGCTAAAGAAGAAAAGTTTCCAGTTTCTATATCTTATGAAAATTATAGAAAACTTTTTGGCTGTTTAGATTATTATATAATTTATATAACTTAATTATATAAGTATTATATAACTTATTCCTTAAAAGATCTCATGTTTGTGTATCTGTGCGATTGCTAATAAAGAAGAACACAAGTTGGTGGGTTAAATTTACAAATAGTACATACTGAGTACAGCAAAATTTGGTAGTGTTAAAAATTAAAACAAATTAAAATGAAAACAATTTTTAACATTAAATGCATCACTGTGAATAGTCAGAGTTGTAGATTCACAACTTTTGTTGTCAATTAAAATGTAGTTATGTATAGTTAACTACTATAATTATTTAATATTTTATGGACATTATGATTGCTTTTTCCTACAATGATCAACAATTATAATCTATAAAAACGTGATGTATTCTGCACTAACTATTGACTGTGAAGTAACAACTTAGTTTTATTTACTACTCATAATCTTAAACAATAATTCTGGATACAGGTATTAAAAATGCACTGAAAGTGTTGCTAATTTGCCATTTTAAAGACATTTGTAAAATTAGACTTCTGTTAACAAAGTTGTTCTAGAAATATTAATTTACTGTGTATACTCGTTGAATTGTATTGGTTATAAACTAATTGTATTGGTCATAAACAACAATTCAAATGTATTTGCAATTTATAATTTTTATGTTACTTGTTATGGATGATGTAATGATGTATTGCTAGTATTAGATTATTGTAATTATGGCTTAACCTTACTGTACAGTGGTTTTGGAAAGTTACTGTACAGTATGATTTAGAATTACATGGTGTATTCTGTTCTTTTGGCATTGGGTTGGTTACTATGAGTTACATAAACATTACTTTGTAAAATATACTAAGATATCAGTTGTTGAATTGTGATTGAATGTGCTTAGTTTCATTTATTAAAATCAATAGTTGTGAGAAACTTTATTGTTCTTTTAGTAGAGGAATGCATTTTTCTTGTTAAACACTTCTTTCATGAAGGTGACAAGTGTACTGATTTAGTTTAGCAAACATTTTCTGAAAAGTTTCAATATATTTCTGTTCCTCAACACAATTCAGTTTAAAATCTTATCAAAAAAAATTTTGGGTAACAGGCTCTGTCAGACATTGTAATGGATGACCACCTAAACAGAAGGTACGTGATATTTCGGATGCTTTGGCCAAAAGTTCATCTAAGTCAACGCGTAGGTTAGCACAGCAGTAAGATATCAGATTTACTACTGCACATAAAGCTGTAAGAAAAGAACTGAAACCTCCCCCTCCTACAAACTAATGTGCATTCAAGCAAAAGACTAAATTGTCAATCGTTTAAACATTTTATTAACCAAAAAATGCTATAGGTATCATTGACACTGTTTTTTTTTTACAGTTGAAGCTTTATTTCATTTGGAAAGAAATATAAATTCATAAACTACTTATGACAACTTAACAACCCCCACCCACCATGAATTACACAAGTGAAGATTGGAGTCTGAGTCAGTGTGAATAGAATATGTGTTGTGGGTCCAAGTTTTTTTGAATCTGTAGTTTACAGTGTTTGTTTTTGTACTATTTTAACAAACTTGATTAGTCAATTATTAACAGAAGTGGAAGTCGGGTTACAGTTTGTTTTGACAAGACGGTGCCCCAGCGCACATAACTAATAAGTCAGTAACTTTTTTTTTATGAAATGTCTTTGGTGAACCAATTATTTTTAGGAGTTTGTAGCCTGCACAATGGCCTGATCTGACTCCCCCATATTACTTTCTTTGGTGGGTAGTGAAATAAGCTCATGTTTCAACGGACCATGCACAATTGACTAACTGAAAGTCGCAATAACTGGATATGTATCAGACATTCCAATACATTAGCTACTTGAAGCGTTAGAACAAATTGAAATGTATGCGTAGTTGTATTAATGTGGAGGAGGTAGTTTTCAATACATTTTATTAATATTCCATTTGTAATATCAGTTTCTGTAAAATAATGAAATAAAAATGCAAAGTAATAATTGAGAAAGTTTCATCATTAGACTTCATAATTCCAGTGTACAGCAATTCTCTGAATGCATTGTATTATAATAATATATCATAGCCATAAAAGTTATACATGTTTTGTAAATGTGTAGCAAATTTGAAACCAGAATATGTTGTTTATGATTATTTATTTCATCGATTTTTATTTGATACTAATAATAGTTGATATATTTTTTTACAGGTGTAGAGGTTGAGGTGACAATTGCAGATTCTTAATTTTTATTTTTTACTATGTAAATATGACAAATAAAACTTTTTAAAAAAAATATTCATGACATTTATTTACTAAGTATGTGTTAAATCTTCTTTTCAATAGATATAATAAATTACATTACAATATTAATCAGTAACCCTCCTAAAGGATCACCAAAATCAAGGTTAATTCTTTATCTGTTGAAACTGCCAAAAGATAGCCAATTGCTTTTATTATGAAACTAAATCTGCTACTAACTCAACAGCTTATTGTTTTAAATATGATGTGAAATACTTATTATGTACGCAAATCATTAAATCTTGAACTGCTTAAATATTACAATTATCAAAATTTATATATATATATTTTGAAGTATAAAAATCTGGAAAAAATTGAAAATGCTGTTGCATATCGTATGCATGGAAGACATAAAAGCGCTGGATTTCTATAGACTGAATATTCGCTTGCACATAGTCAAGAGTATTCATAAATTAATTTCTTGTTCATGCTAGGATGAACAATTTATGTTTTCTAGTCTTTAGTTAAATAAAAACTAATTTATATTTACTTCTTTATACAAGGAAGGTATTTAATCACAAAAAAATTCAGTTTTGATTTCAATAGAACAGTCCATCTTCCCCATCGTCGAATCCATTTTGTCTAGTTCCGTTGTGATATCTGTACATATATATCATAACTCAAAAACAATTTGCCATACATCGCTGAATTTTTGGATTTAGGACTGTTGTAACATTTAGTTGTGCACTTCCCCTTTTGATTGCAATCAACTGAACCAAAAAAAAAGCCCAAAATACAAACAAAAAACTTGGATTTTGACCTTTTATAACTGCAGTAATAAACCCTCGTTGTGAGCTTTTCAACGATATATCATAAGTGGTACTTATTTTCATTGGTTCCTAAGTTGTAGTCAAATAATAATTTTGATTTTTACAATAAATAATACTTAAATAAAAAAATGTATGTAATTTAATAGTCATAAAGGAAGTAGTGTAGTGTCCAAATCAGATTTTTTTTGTTGAATGAAAAAAAAGAAAGACCTAAGTTTGTGAATTTTACTTATAAAAAGTCTTGTTAAATTTGCATGCAATAAATCCTCAATTTTTATTCCATGTATCAATAGTTGATTTAGATTTTTATTTTACTTTGTATCAGATAAGTCATACACAACCATTTTTTTCTTTTGGGACAGTTATATTTATTTGTTAAAGCAGGCCAAAAAATGGTTAGATTAAAGACTGGCAACTTTAAACAAAGTAGTAATAATATGGTAAACTCAAACTATTCTAAACATTTATTTATTTTAAGTATTAATGCGATTTTTGACAGAGATAATTTTTTAACAATTTTAAATAAATCTGGTTTATAATTGCTACATGCTACTCTTAATATATTATTAAGATTTGAATTTGTAAGCCAGTTTATTATTAACCTTCTCATATTTCATTTTAGAATAGACTGTTTCACAAAGTTAATAGTTGCTCAATTGTTATTAACCTTCTCGTATTTCATTTTAGAATAGACTGTTTCACAAAGTTAAAGTTGCTCAATTTGTTCATAACAAATTGAGCAACTTTTGTACACATTTTTTTTATGGTCATATATTTTTCAGGCACTAATTTCAAAAATTCTACATAATCCTTTCTCTCTTTTTTTCTTTAAAAATAACCTCCAGATTCATATTGTTTGAACTCTCTGAATTCGTCAAATAGCCTTTTATAAGCATACTCAAATGTAGTTTGTAAGAGTTGCTGTTTGAAGTGCCAGGGATTTTCTATTGGCAAGAGACAATTATAATACTTCCTAATTATGGAAATTTTTAAATTCCTTTAATAAGGCAGATAACTCAAAATGATTGTGTAGTTATCTGAAGAAAATGTTAATACTTTATTCCTTAGCTGTTTTTTTAAGGTTGGAAAATGAAGGCTTTGTATTTCTTCATAGTAAATAATTAATTTTCTCTTCAAAGAAATGGTGAATACTTTATTCGCCATTTTGAAAGAATTGTATTTTTATCTCTTAAACCAAGATTTAGATCACAAAGTTCTGTAATGTTGCTGCACAGAAACAAGAGACCACCCATTATTTTCAAGGTATAATGAACTTGTGTTTTCTTTTAAGACTATAATCAGAAGATTAAACTGGATGGACTGATAATCTAGGTGGTAAAGGAAGGTACTGGATTCAGGATCTGAACATAATTTTCAATTAAACTAACTCCCATGAGTAGTTAAAACATTGTCCTCCAATCAAATATGTTAGATTACATTTTATTACTGCCCTATTGGAAAGCTTTGTTTAATATTATGTTGAAAATTTTATAATGAAGATTTGAATCTTTTAAAAGACAGTAGATCCAAAAGGTGAAAACCAGTAGTTATCTTCTTGAAATTCAAGCATTTATTTCAGTTTTGATAAACATGAGGATCAACAGAAACCCTGCAGTATACTGTTTTTGGAAATATGACATATAACAGCATATATTTGGGTTTGGATGGATATTTTGTTCTAACAGATTTCAAGCTATTTTAATATTTTTTTATGTGGTAAATACAAAAAAATGTGCCTCACAACAAGAAATCAATTGCATAACTTGTGCACAGTTTCAGTCATTGGTGGTTGGGAGTATGAATTGAATGGATAAATTTTATTATATGCCATACAGTAATCTTTCTGTTGATAAAAACATGGTAACCACAAAGACACTTAACCTGGTTGTTGCAATACTTATCAAAAAAACATCACAAATGGGACATAAAACTGTGCTCTGAGATGCTGTCACACAGTATTGTTTGAATTTCTTTTATGTACAGACATGCTGAAAAAGGAGAAAAGAAAATTGATTAGGTTTTAAGTAAGTTATTATAAATGGGATGCTACTTAAATAAGGAGATCCTACATTCATTGATAATTTTTTTTTACTTCAGTCAATTTAGCCAAGTATTTGTATTTGAAATGCACATTTGTTAAGTTGAACTTTACACCAACAACAAAAAGAAATTCCACAAGATTAGATGTGAAGTCAAAATTTCATGTAGTTAAAACTTTGACATTACAAAAGAAAAGTAATGGTAGAGTTTAGACAAAAAAAAATCACGGAAAGAATGTTTTATAACGAGAGTTGTTTTTTAAGAAAGGCTGAAATAATTTATTTTTGGATTGTACATACTTTTGCCTATTTTTCTACATAGTTACCTTGTTTATAATGCACTTTTCATACCTTATAACTAAATTTTGAAAACCGTCTTCAAAGAAGACTGTTGCCTGCTCTGACAGCCAAGAGTTCACAGCTGCTTTCACTTCTTCGTCGTCATTGAAGCGCTTCCCACGAAGATGGTGTTTGAGAGTACCGGAAAAGGTGGAAATCTCTGGGAGCAAGGTTGGGGCTATATGGTGCATGATCCAAAACTTGCCAACCAAAAGATTCGATCAAGTCACATGAGCAGTGTGAGGCCTTGCGTTGTCATGGAGGAGCAAAATGCCTTTTGACAGCATGCCACATCTTTTGTTTTGAATTGCTCTTCAGAGCTTCCTTAAAGTTGCGCAGTAGGCATCTTGAGTTGATTGTTGTTTCACATGGCATAAAGTCTACCAGCAAAACTCCACACTGATTCCAGAACACAGTTGCCATAATCTTGCACTTTGACAATGTTTGTTTGGCTTTGATCTTGATGGGAGAGGTTGTGTGTCGCCATTCCATTGATTGTTGCTTGGATTCAGGGGTGTTATCAGATACCCATGTTTCATCTCCAACAACGATTTGACTCAACATGTCACCCCCTTCCTCGTAACGAATCAAGAAGTCCAATGAACTGACAAACCTCTTCCCTTTGTGGTTCGCTGTAAGTAGTCTGGGTACCTGCTGAGAACACAATTTCTTGAAGCTGAGGTTTTCAGTCACAATTTTGTACAATACCGACCTAGAAACTTGGGGAAATTCCAATGACAGTGGTTATCGTGAATCATCTGTCCACACAATTTTTTTGTTTCAACTGGAGCCACCAAATCAGTGATCACAGAGGGCTGGCCTGAGTATTCTTTGTCATGGATATTTTCACGGCCACATTTAAACTCCCTAACCCATTTCCACACTTTACCTTCACTCATTGCATTAGGTCCATAAATTTCTGTTACCTGGCAATGGATGTCTGCTGCTGATATGTTTCTCACAGTCAAAAAACGTATGACTGACCGTTATCTCACAAGCGGCAGGCGATTCAATAATCTTAAACATGCACAACTAAGCGTATACTTCAGCTACAGAGCTGCAACTGGCGTGAGTGTTCACAAAGGATATGGGTAAGTGGTGCGGTGGCTCGTTGCGGCATAAACGCAAACTAGAGAGCTATATGCGCCAATGGCCTTTACTTAAAAAACGACCCTCATATTAACTATTAAAGCTGCAAATGAGAGAAAAAGTAAAATAGGCAATAAATTTTGTTGTCACAGACGAGCCTAAAATGTTACATATATATATATATAGGGAGTTATAATTACAAGTTATATGGGGAACTGGATGTATCTGACCAGATGCTTTATGGATCTGGATGCCTGATGGATGGGAAAAAATCAATGTTCTAGTATAAAAAGTGTAAAAGCGATTTGCATAAGAAGTGTGTTATCCTCTTCACCATTATTAGATTGTTGTAACATTGAATTTTCAAGTTTTTTATTGTTTCTTTATTTTGTTATTAACTTTATTGAGTAACACTAAATATTTTTAATTAGTTTTATTTACAGAGTTATATATACACTTAGATTATGGAAACAGAGAAAATGATCTATTTCAAAAAAATCTGTTAATTTTTTTAACATATTGACTAAAAGACTTTTTATAAAACTGTGACTCATGTAACAAGTTTTTAAGGGTTTGCTTGTACGATTTGGATGTTTAGTTTCCAAGTGTTGAAATAATTTTTATAGCTTCATGCTTTCAGGAATTGAAAGCAAACAACGCACTGTGGCTTTCCATCTAGTCAGGTAAAACATAATTTAAATAACTGTCCATGCAATCTTTTTTTTTTACCAATCCATTAACTGGATATAGATGGCTAACATTGTTTTTTCATAAATTTCCCCATTTTACATAAGTCTAATTGAAAAAAAAATCACAGTTATACTGTTTGATCACACACTAAATAACCAAAACCCTAATTATTATTTTCAGTGAAATTCCACTTTTATAAAATTAAATAAAGGCATCAGACACACGCTTTGCATTTGAAATTAAACTGACGTTTTGTAATCCATTACACCTTTTTTATACTGTTGAGAGTCGACATATCATATGCATATTTGAACATGATTCACTCACAACGAATATTATGCAAGCAGACTTAATTAAAAGGACAACGTACACACCAAGTTAGAGCTTGTAAATTGATCATGTTTGTACACTTCATACATCCATGTTCATACCTGTCACTATCAATGCAGCTAAATAGTTTTAACTAGGTTTTATTTGGGTTGCCAGCCTCCGTGGCACAAGAAGTAACATCTTGGCCTTTCATCCGGAGGTCCCGGGTTCGAATCCCCGGTCAGGCATGGCATTTTTCACCCACGCTACACACAATTCATTCATCTCATCCTCTGAAGAAAAACCTTAACGATGGTTCTGGAGGTTAAAATAAAAAAAGGTTTCATTTGGGTTGTAGTAGGGGGGGTGTTAATTCGTTCCCATTTAGATTATGATTGTGTTGCCTACTCTTCAGCACGTCATACCGTGCTTAAGAATCTAGATGCTGTACTTCATTCCTTACTTTGTCTTGCTACAGGTGCCTTGTCACAAGCATACTTGGTGATTGTGGCTATCATTTTGGGATAGAAGGGATCAGTTCTAGCATTTTACTCTGCCCATCTTAAAAGAAACTAAATCACCCGGTTTTTCACACAGTCCTTGCAAATCCTCATTTACAAGATATGAGGACCATCCACGTTATACAGCACCTATGGATGTTCGACCCGGCAATTACTGTGCCTTTTAAATTTTGACATAACTTCTATTTTTCCAGTTTATCCCTCTTCATATACTCTGTGAAGAATTAATCCCATAAATTGTAATTTTGACTTTGCCATATGCAATAAAAAATCAGCTCCTTTTGTCCTTCAGCATGTGTGTCTATCAGCTTCTCTCTAAGACAAACTCAGCCACAGTAGTATACACAGATGGATCAAAACAGATTGATACCGTTGGATGGGCATTTGCTGTTAATGGCAGAGGCTTATGGTTGGTATACCTAGTATTAAAAGTGTCTTCACTGCTGAACTGTATGCAGTCAATAAGACTTTGAATATCATTAACCCAAAATAACGTCATATCTTTATTTTTAGCGATTAGTATAGTGGACTTTAAGCTTTAAAAGATTTGTATTCTAGACACCCTATCATCACTGAAATCTATAGTGCAGTCACTGAGTTGAACATCACAACACACAAGTGAGTTTCTGTTGGATACCTATCCATGTGAAGGGAATTTTAGGTAATGAGTACACAGATTCTGTTGCTAAAGAAAGACACATGTAGTCAGTTAATCGTCCTTTACAACTCATGTTAATACTTCCGACTTTATTAATTGTGTTAAACATACTCTTCGATTAAAGTGGCAAGGTAAATGGGCTGCTACTGTAAATAATAAACTCCAAAACATCAAAGATACTGCGTTGCCATGGACTCTTGATCAACAAAAAAGGAGTGGTCATCAGGACGTTCCAGAGCTCCCTTCACGTTAATCTAATATGGGCAGAAAACACATTACTATGCATATGATGTGACTGCGGCTTGGTCGTTCGTCATATCCTAGTGGACTGCATATATTATGCGCCCGTACATCGTAAATTCAAATTATCTAGGAACATCCCAGGATAAATATAGTATAAATATTTAATTACATAAAATACTTTGTAAAATTGTTGCACCATGAAGTGTAAAAATACACAACATGAAACACGCACACACAACTTTATAAATCTTGATGTTCAATAAAATAATACCGAAAGTTGTTCTGTCATAAAAATTTTTCACTAAATTTATGGCATTACTTATGAAACAATCTTTATAATATGTGTATAAGAAAACTACTACCACAACAAAATAACAGAGCAAGTCATACCAAAAGCTAAACTCATAGCGAAGAAAATTTCATCACATTGAATTGCTCATTACTTGACTCACTGGCATGTCTACACATGTATGGCTTGACGTGAAATGACAATTCAACTGTATGTATCAAATATAGGTCTACAGCATGCATTACAAAATTAATCAGATGTGAATATGCAAACAAACAGATATACTAACTTATTTGCATTGTTTGTTCCATAAATGAATGAACAAATAAATTTAAGGAGTTTTACCTTAAGAAAATTAAGTGATCTATTAATTCAGAATACAAATTCAGATTCAGCATATAAAATACTGTATAGAACACCTACTCCCTCCTTCATTTCTCAATTTTATGTTGACCAGTGTAATTATAATGACTTATTTAATTTCTTTAGAAATAACAAGCTAATCTTTAGTCATATTTTGATAAGATAGATGAATTTTATAGAACAGAAAAAAAGTCATATCAAGATCCTTATAGATGAAACACTACCACTACAACAGAGATCAGCAGGCCTGGTGGTATATATTTGACATTATATCTGGAACATAGTCATTCTTTGTCATCTGCTGAACTGATCAATGTCTCTTTGCCTGAGGAAACAAAGGAATATGTTTTCAACACGATCCTATTAGGATAAGCATTTTGCCCACTAGAGGGACAATTGCCGGACTGTGCTATGCTTCAGTGGGTCTGGCCCGAGGGTGGAGAAAAAAAAGCTTACATTTAGAGTGTCTAAATAGCTACATTACTTGAGATAAATATTATATTTACCTCAAGAATGACTAAAAATTTTTTAAATGTTAATAGATTTGATATTTTAATGTATAATTTGACACATTAGCACACAAATAATAAATAACACTTTCCCATCTGGTAATGTAAAATATTAAATAAGAAATTTGAAAATTTTTGTAATTTAGGTTAACCAAACTATAACTAAATTAATTTTATGAAACAACCTTGCCCTGATTAATATTTTATTAAAAAGAATACGTTTTAGTAGCTATTATTTATTCCATTACTAACTGATTATTAGATAACATATTCATTAAGAGTATATAAAATTAATCAATTCTTTTCACTCTATATACTATAACTTCAGTAAATGTATCAAGAACAGATGACTCTTTATTATTTGGAAAAACGTATTGTTTGAAAGCCACTTAATTTATATTGAAGTGCCTTAGCGTAATGTAAGTCAAATACTCTTTTATCAGTCACAATACTGGATTAATGTACTTCCCCCGTTCACTTTTGCTGTATGCTGTTTTAATTATTGCAGTGTGTTTTCTTGCATAATATTATTTTCAATCACATGCTTTATATTTATGAATTAACTTTAAAAGATGTAATTTTTTGCATCTTCCTTAATAAAATCTTTCAAATGCTGATCTTATTTCAGTTATGGTTTTTGTGTTTTTGTCATGCTTGTCAGTTTATAAAATTCCATATAAATAGAATATGCTACTTTGCATGTATTATTCCCAAATGTCTACAAGGCTTAAATAATTTTTGCTTCTACAAGAAATCTTAGTAATTTACTCTTTGTTTTATGGGACACAAAGAATTGAGGTAGTTCCTGCTTCAACTCACCGTTACATGTCTTATTTCTGAGGTTTGCAGTATTATATTCCTTTTATTTTTACTTAATAGTTTATCTCATTTTTAAGACATTTAACTTGTTTACTTCTCCAGATCAGTAACATTCAAATTCTTTTCCTGTAGATGATTAAAAGACTAACATGTCCAATTCAGTTATAGTCCAGTCAATCTATAAAATTGAAGTAAAAAATAAGTAGCCATTTTTAAAGATTTAGTTTTCACTTTTGATGTTATCTTAAAAATATCATTTAATATTGTGTGTTGATAAAACAAATTTTTTTATGCAAGATTCCTTAATTAAGTTGTATTTTATAAAAAGCACTGAAGCAATTGTTGCATACTTTAACACACAATAATGTAGCAGTGGTAAGCAGTGGTTCTGATCTGATTAACAGTTACCCCTGTGATTTATCCTTGATAAGCCACCATTTAAAATGTGATCAACATATTCATTGATATTAAACTATAATTATAAAAAATTAAGATGGGTTGTGGAATGCCAAGGTCAGGCAAGAATGAAAAATTATTATGTAATTAAATAAAATATCTACAAAAGAATGAGCTGTTCATATCATCCAGTACTTCATAATTAGGCTTTTTAAACTGGTACAGAACCTTTAATGTCAATCATTTTTTATTCATTGCATCAAATGCAATAGGTGCAAGTAGCTTTATGAAAGTAGCTTTATGATGATTAGGCAACTTCATTAGAACCTCCATCCATAATATCTAAAACCTTTAATAACTGATTTTCAAAATCTGAAATTAGGTATGTCATAAATAAACTACATCTATGTATATTCTTACAGTACCAGATAGGACAACCTAAAATAAACTCATTTTTTACAGTCAAGATGTTAAGCATTCAGAAAAGATCTCTGCAGTGTTCCAAAGAACTAACATCATTCACAATCTGCTGTCACCTTCTGTCAAATCAGATGTCTATGAAAGAGTTCATAGTGAATAGTTCAATACTTACTTACTTACTTACTTCCTTAGATTCCTTAGAATATACATCCCTTCAGAAATGTAGCTGTTTATTCTTCACAACAGTGAGTGTACTCCAAAAGATTTTAGAGGAAATTCATGATGAAGTGTGGTATCATATCTTATTCTAATTGCATGAAATTGTATTTTATATGTATCTATCTAAATGAAATTATGCACGTGAAATTCTGCACTTAGAAATTTAAAATATAGAATAATCTGCTCGTAATAAAATTATTTTGGCCACATAAAAGAAAATATTCTAACATTTCTTTCATACTTAAAGTAAATTAAATAATCATACAGTGTGCTTCCACCTAAGTAAAAAAAAGAAGAGTGGTAACTAGTTTGCTCCTTAATTTTTAGAAAATTTTGTGATTTAAAACATTAAATGTGTTGCCAAATTACATTAAAATTAATCATTTTCTAAGCTGAAAACAATTCTACTTTTTTTTTTACATTTAACAGGAATAGTACAATAGAATTAATTATGAAAAGTAAATAGCAAAAATTTTGATTATTTTGTAAAAAAACATCTGCCCAAATTAAACTTTTTGTTTCATCTTGTATTTGGGTTATTAATGAACACTTAATACAGTTTTAAGATGTATAAAAAAGTTGCCCGATAATGTTACAAAATAAAAAGTATGAAGTATGCAAAATTTCTGAGGTTGACTTTTTTTGTTAAGAGTATGACTTTTAATCTTTAATCCTTTTTGTACAATTTAAAAATATATTTAATTCAACTGTAATTATTGTTTTCTTACAGCAGAAAAACAGTATTGCAAATATATATATATATTTTAGAAAAAAGAAAGTTATAATGAAAAATCTTTGTAGAAATTTATTGAAAATTGTAGGATGGAATACAAATGAAACTAAAGATACTCCAGTGATTTACTTTAGATATAAATTAATTGGAATCATATCATTTATAATGGCTATTGAGAGTATTTTAAATTTTTACAATCAAACAACTGATGTTAACAGTACATACGCTGCATTTGAGGAACTGCTTGGTGCATTTCTGTATGCCTGCATAGTATTTGATACATGGTTTCATCCTAACAAATATTGTTATCTACTTAAATTATTAGATGGTGAATTGACAGAACATAAATACAAGAAGTTCAAGGATGAATCAATTATTGATGATAAAAATACAAAACAATATCAGTTCTCAGAAAGTGTAATGGCTTTGACTTATCTTTTATACTGTTTTGATGTACCATTTGTTTCTTGTAAAACAGTTCTACATTTATTTTTTGAGGAAAGAAGCTCAGTATTAGAATATAAAAAGCTGCCACAACCTTGGTTTCAGTCCTTGCTTTTTATCAAAATAGAATCTTATCTTGTTTACTCTGTTATTGTTGTGTTGCAAACAATATATGTTGTGCTATTTTTGGGAACATATTGTAACACTTGCCTTCTTATAAGTAACACTATGATGAAACTTGCTTGTGAATTAAGATATTTATCATTCCGTATCAGTAAACTGGGACTGTGTGATCCTACTATCGCCACAGACTTGCAAGAACTTAAATTCAAAACTGATTTGAAATACATTGTTCAACAGCATGTGAATATCATTAGGTAATACTAATTAAGTTGTTTGTCTACTTTTTATTGTTATTTTAAAATCTGTTTTAATTTTTAAAGGTTCTAATAAATATTATTTGTTTATTTACAAAAGAGTGAATTGTAAGTTTTGTTCAGGTTTTTCTTTTACAGAATATTAAGTGGAGAAAGATTTTTAAATTCAATTTTGCAAAAATTGTTTACTTAGATACAATTTATTTAAGGCTTTCCAAACTATCGTTATAAGTTTATGTTGTGTGTGTATGTGTGGATGAAATATGATTGCTATTCCAGGTATATCCTTCATAATAATGCTTACTTATGATAAATACTATACTCTAATTTGCATGATCACATGTCTGCAAGTGCTCAGCACTGAATATATTAAATAATTTTGGTAGAAAAACAAGATATCATTTCAAACGAATAAATTATTTAAAACGAATGGAAATTTATAGTTATAGTTTGACTGATGATTCTATTAATTGTTACAAAAACCCCATATTCAAAAGATCGAAGTTGATATTAAATAATGATATAATACAAGTCATACAGATACAAACCTAGGAATTCATTACACTCACGTTCCCCTAAACTTAAAAAGACTGCATTATATTAACTTTAAATAACATTAAATAAAAAGTAAATAAATGAGAAACACAGAAATTGAATATGAGAACAAAAGAATGACAATATGAAAAGATCAAGCCTTTAAATATAACTGAGAAGACATAACATTATATGGTACTAATCGGTTATACGAGACTACTACCGAAATTCAATTTTTTTGCGTTTTAATTGTTCTAGTAAATTAGCGTCATTTATCCTATAAATACACAAATTACTTGTATATTTAACGTTAGTTAAACGAAGTTAGCGAGCCGCCCTCCGTGGCGCGAATGGTACCGTCTCAGCCTTTCGTCCAGAGGTCCCGGGTTCAAATCCCGATCAGGCATAGCATTTTCACAGACGCTACAAACATTTATCTTTATCCTCTGATGTAATACTAACGATAGTTCTGGAGGTATAAAAAATCGAGGTTAGCGAGCGTAGGTTATGTTGATATAGGTGCGCGATTCGTCATTACACGGAATTAACATAATCTACGCTCGTTAACCTCGTATTGTTAAAAATAACAATTATGTACAATAAGTTATACGATAAATGATGCAAATTTACTAGAACAAGTAAAACGCAAAAACCAATTAGATTTTAGCAGGGGTCCCGTATCAGCTCCCTCTCTAGCGTTTGCGTCGTCCCGGGACAAAAAGATAAATTGCCATCCCTTAAGAACATACACATATATTTGTTTTTTAAATAAAGAAACATATTTTTTTATTTTTAATAAAAATCAAATAATTTTATTTAAATCGTAATAAAAGCATATATTTAGAAAGCAACATGTAAAACATAACATTGACAATCAAGCAATACAAAACAGTATAAATTAATTAAGAAATATCTGTACCTAGCCACAAATTGTTTATCACATAATCTTTTCATTTGTAAATGCTCTTAAAAATATGTATTATTGAAAAAACAATCAAAATGCCTTTATTCTGAAAATAAAACAAGGAACATCAACTTTGTTAAAATCACATTAAATCGTTTTTTTCTTATTTTCACTTCTGCACACTTTTTTATTACTTCTTTTATATGTACTTGATTAGCAATTTCATGCTCAATTGACAAAACTATTAAGACGATTTTGTGTCGTGCTCAAACGTAAAAATTTCTTTATTAATTTTAATTTAGAGAAACTCCTTTTGCCATTTGCTACATTTATTGGTATTATTAGCAATATTCTTAAACCAATAGTAAGGTTTGGGGCAAAATTTAACTTTGTAATTAAGCTCAGTACATTGCTTAGGCTTTCTTTTTTGTCCAAAAGCGCAGATGTTGCTGAACTTTCCTCTGCTAATTCTACAAAAATATTTTGCAGTTTAGTAAAAGATCAAGTGCAGAGACTAGATCAAAATCTTTTGTTTGCATAAATTTGCTTATTGGATTAATGGAATTTAATATTTTTTGCCAAATAACTAAAGAACACAAAAACTTAAATTGTTTAATATAATTTAATAAACCCGAGGACTCCTCTCTTATTATATTATCAATTTCTTGGTTTTTGTAAATGCTTAGCAAGGTGTCTGACAAATGGAATCTCAAAGGTTTTAAGGCCTCTATCCTACTCTCCCTTCTAGTGTCACTCAATGACTTCAAAGTTAAATCTTGAACATGTCTTACAGGTACTGCCATCGAAAAGTAGCTGCCGAAAAAAGTAAATATATTTTTTGAACCATGTTGAAGAAATTAGCGACTTCCAAGGATGTTTAACAAGTAGAATCACTAACAAGATTGAGAGAATGGCTACTACACGGAACATAGAATGCTCGCGAATTATATCATTTAATTATAAACTGCAGTCCTCTTTTTTCGCCTTCATACTGGATCCGTTGTCGTATCCCTGCCCTCTGAAATCCTGCAAATTTAAACCCGTCATTAACTTCTGCAATTATAATGTAAGACATTTGTTTTCCTGTGGATCTTTCGACAACTAAGAAGCCTAAAAAGCTTTCATTAATTTTAATTTCAACATCAGCGTAAAATTTATTGATTGAAACATACCTGGTTAAAGGAGTCATTTGCTCTATCTTACTAATGTCAGGAATACGGTCTAAAACAATGGAAAAATATTTGGATTTTTTTATTTCATCAATAATAATACGAGATTTTACACTTTAATGGAGCAGATCTACTATCTCGTTTTGTATATTTTTCCCAAGATAGTGAGTTTTAGTCTTTTTTTTAACACTCTATGCTGTGTGCTCTTCCATAATGGGATCAAATTCAGATAGCAATTCAACTATTTAAAGAAATTATCGTTATTATACTCAAACAACTTGTCGCTTGTACCTTGAAAAGCCAGACCACTTTTACCAAGCATTTTAGTAATAGATACGATTCTTAGAAGCATCTCATTCCAATAATTTATTTCGGAATTAATAATTCTTTGAGCGGCTGCATCTATAGTTTTACAACATTTTAACCTTTGGTTTATTTCTAGCCATGATTTTTGGAAATTTCATGCTCTTTTAAAGTTTCATGAGGTGCTTTCAACTTTTAAAACCCTCCTTTGAAAGAGAACTAAATACACAGCCGAAAATTTTGAAACAGAAGCAGTAAGCGCAGTTTTGTGAAAGAGAGTACTCTTTCTTTCTAAAATTCTTGGCCACAATGTTGGATCTGTACTCAAAGTTTGTAGAACGCTGTGGGTGTCACGTTGGTGTAAGTTTTTTCAATGCTTTCATCTGGTGATGATAGAGCTAGAGTGTCGTCAGTTTCAATTTATTTAGAAACTTTGTCCATTTGTGTCATCATCCTCTGACGATTCCGTAATTTCTTTTATAACCGTACTTGATGTTGAATTCTCAGAGTCGTCATTTGTTTTGGTACAACTCTGGATATAATTTTTTAAAGCACAATCTTTTTTTTTGCCTTTCGGCTTCCTTTCCAAGCCTTCTTTTTTTGTACTGGTAACCGGACAGCTTTCTTTGCCGTCAGACATTCTGGAGGAGGCAAGATTTGCAGATTTGCATCTATTACAAATATCTTCATTATTTATATATACAATTAACTCTAAACAATATAAATAATTACTTTAATTACAAAACTAAACTTTATCAATGTCAATTGCCAAATAA
>JAAAKQ030013334.1:0-37894 GCA_010016005.3 Zanna intricata
GTGTGTGTGTGTGTGTGTGTGTGTGTGTGTGTGTGTGTGTGTGTGTGTGTGTGTGTGTGTGCGTGTGTGTGTGTGTGGGCGCGTTTGCGTGTGCGTGTGCAACTATCGAGTTCAATAACTGTAAACATAACTACATGTAAATGTAGATTAGTGAGTGTTAATTCTTTTTATTTAGATATTATTTAATTACAAACAGTGAGTACATATTTTTGGACCCCCTCTGTATTAAAATATAAACTTTTATCTTCATCAAATTTCAAGTAGTTTTAGTAATTATTCGACTAGTGGATATTGTAAAAAAGAATTTTACTTAATTTCCGTTAATCGTGATAGAATAGTATTTCTAAAGTACTGAGCAATTTAACAATAGAAATAAGAATATATTTAATAATTTATGGTAAAATTAGTTTTTAACGGAGCTTATTTTCTCTAAAATACAAACCGTATTTACGCTGAAGATCCGAACATAAAACCCTTCCACCTCGAAAAAACCAATTAATAATTATTAAGAAAATTCTATTACGTATCATCGGATTTGCGAGCGAGGTCAGTCCGCACTGAACACAGCGTCAATATAATTAGATATATAGTTCGAGAACAGCGTTCTTATTTATCTAATTTAGCATTTAGAAGTTAAAAAAATAGTAAAACAACAACAACACTGAATAAATAATTATTTATAAACAATTTTAATTTATGTAAATTATTATCGGTTACTGTTTAAAATTATATTTTTAAGAACGCTTGTTGGGAACCGTCAGATACAACTACAAGCATTTAGTAAATTTTATTATCATATATTCTTTCCTCTTTAATACTACTTAAGAATAGATATGATCGTAAATTTCTCTCGTGGGCTTTTTTTGCGTTTCATAACAAACAGACAGGTGCAGCAAAGTCGATCGACAGGTATCTGTGCTCCATTTTGAGTTGCGTATACAACCGTTTACGTCTTCGTTAAGTACCGTATTTCGCTCTCTGATTTATACGAAAAGTAACAGTTTAATGCGTATTCTGTCTCGTTTTATATTATTCTGAACGCGTACTCGTGACGGTGACCCACGTGGTGCGACATCGCACACCGCATGACATCATCTCTTCCCTCTCTTGTAGTAACTGTCTGTCGACCGTAAATTATTATATACCTGGTCGTAAGTTATAATATCGTAAAGATTTTAGTCCCGGTAAATTACACCGTGTGTTATCTGTGTTTTACAGTCACTTTCAAAAGAAATATGTATATTTTCACGTACTTACACCGCAGGACATAAACTTAGCAGATTTTCCGAACTAAATAAACGTTTAGACGATACATTCGTTATCGTATTTACATTCAGCTCATCTAAATCTTATAGGTGATGTCTATATGTAATCGTAATTTATAAATAAATAAATCGTAATAATAATAATAAATCGTATTGTTGAACTTATGTATAGAAAATATTTTTTAAAATTTACCAAAATATAATTTTCGATGTTTTTGTGAAGATCGAAATTGTCAAATTGCAATAGCATAATTTACTAATGAAAACGTAGCATTATTTATTGATTTCTGCCATGAGAAAACGATCGCTTCAATTCTTTCAAGAAATAATAAGACTACGATGAAACATTTAACCATTTTCTTAACTATTTTCGGAAAGCTTTCTCTCTACGTCACCATTTAGTAAATAAGAAATACCTTAAACATTACGTGTTTAAGGTGTTTCAACCGTGTTTACAATTGTAAACACGGTTTACTATTGGAATTATTAAATCAAGCTCTGAGCAAAAAAGTCGCAGATGAGTGTGACAAATACTATTTGTTTGTTTAATTCCAGAATTGTTTGAAAAATTACAAACGAATTTACGCTTAAGTTATTCGTCTTGCTAAAAGAGTAATAACTTGATATCTAATTCAAACGATAAGTCTAAGACTGTTACGGCAGTTATCAAAAATAAAATGGAATTGAAAACTTGTCGGGTAACTTCACCGAAATTACAAAAAGACTCGACTTCCGTTATCTCATTCCCTGTTAAGGTAGCCGAGGAATATAATAATTCCTTTTCCAGTATTTCAAACAACGATAATATTAATCGATTTCAAACAAAGCCCTTTACCTTGAATAGTTTTGTTGATGAGTCTGCATTTCTATTTCCTGTTAATAACCAGAAAGTTAAAACTTATATTTTAAATATTAAGAGTAAATATTCTGAGAGTATCGATAATATTCCTGTTAGTATTTTAAAATACGTAACAGACGTTATTGTTATCCCCCCCCCTATAGAAATTTAATTAATAATATCTTTTGCAAACAAGTTTTTCCCAGCTGCCTAAAAGGTTCAGCCCTTAATTTAAAAAATTATAGGCCAGTTAAGTTATCGTCTGTAATTTCTAAAGTATTTGAAAAAAAAAAATGAAAAATGAGTTTAATTTTTCTTAAAAAGCATGTCGTTTTTAGAAACTTTCAGAATAATTTAAGAAAAAGAAATTTTGTACCCGATTCAGCCGTTTCCCAGTTTCTGGATAATATTTTAATTTCGTAGATAAAAAAAACGATTCCGTTTTTATTTTCATTTGTATGGAACGATATTTAGAAAATTAAATACGTTAATATTGTGTTTATATTTATGAATGTGGAACAATTATTAAAAAAAATGGTCACTTATTCTTAAAAAATAACAATATCCAGCTTTACCGAATCCGATCATACGACGGAACTGTTTACATATAACTCGAAATAATATATATATTTGCGAAAAAGGGCCTTATTATGTTACCATTGTCGTTTTTATTAAACTTCCGAACAGTTTGAAAAATCTTCCGCCAATTTATTTAAAATACAATTAAAAGTTTTTCTTTTACGGGAATAATATTACTATTTTGATGAATTTTTAAATAATCCGGATTAAAAAAAAAACAATAAAAACCTCGCTTTGCACCCCGTTCAACGTGTTCATAAGTATGTGCTCAAAATAATTTTCAACTGGGGCATCTAATCGTGAATTATATTGTAGTTTTTGTATTATTTTTAATATTTAACCGTATTAAAATTTACCTTAATGTTATTCTATGCGTTGATAATTAAATAATTCATATGTAATTTAAAGACGTCTATCTTTTTAACTTCTAACCTGTTTTTATATTTATAGTTTATCTTATATTCACATGATGTATCTGTATAATGTATTTCTATGTACCGATCAGAATAAAGATTTATTTATTTATTAATGCCGACGCAATTACTTACATATCTGTATTATTTATTCGAGTGAAAGGAACGATTTTTTCGTAAATTGAATATTTTATTATCATAAAAAAAATTACATTCTAATAAATAAATATCTTTATAAAAATTATATTAGTTTAAAATAAATAAAAATATGCCAGAAAAAAAACGTACGCTAAACATGTTACATTTTAGCACGTACTTTAGCATGTTGTAGCTAAAATAAAAATCTGCCGAAGTTAAAGTCAAATCATATACCCGCCTAGAAAAACGGTTAAACAGAGAAATATTTGATTCAGAAGCCGAGAAAAATGTTCACTACAACGGTGAATTGAAACGCATTTCCCAAAGCCAAGCCTGCTAGTGTCGGACAGTTCTCGGGGCATCTCGCCGAAGAGGATATAAGAAAGGCTACTGGAAAATTAGTCCGATTTTTTATTTCTTGGGACACGATAAGTCAGAGTTCAGATGATATAACCGTCTTTAAAGTCAAGATAAATAATTTGCAATTGACTAGACGGTAGAAAATACGAAAGAAATAATTTTTTTAAATCAAAAAATCGTCTTATACTTTAGTCGCCGAGTAGATTTTGATATTCAAGGAAAATCAATTAGACAATTCGGTTTGAAAATTCGACAAGATTTAACAGACTATCGGTAGGTGAAAATGTTTACTTATTGGATATCTGAATTTAGCATTAACGAAACTACATTTATAAATATATGTTTTAACAATCGTAATATTTTTTCTGGTTTGTGCAAGAATTACACACGTATAAATGTTTAAAATCTTTTTGCATCTATATGTTATTTAATTACGTATTTTTCCTTGAAGATTCATTTTTCCGTGAGAATAATTACGAAATAACTGTTTTAAAAAATGTAAAAGAAAAATAAAGACCTAAATTCGGCGTAAATCATGAGAATTGTTCCGTATTATTATAAAACATAACATTATAATGTTTACTTCAGCGATAAAAATATAAAACAAAATTAAAATAATAGAATGGCGGTAATTTTAAATAGTTCCTTTAATCCACGCTCGGATGCTATTTAACTTAAATAGTTATCGGTTAAATAATGTATCGCTCAGTTGTTTTTGTTTCCTTTGTGGTGTTTAGGTAACACTGCAAGTTTACGCCTAGCGTTTGTCGTTTTATTAATTTTATTTTCTTTCCGTAAACGTAACAAAGGTATTAGAAAAGAACTTCATCCCGCGACTGTGTAGTCGCCTATACATTTTCATCACAGACCGGTAACTTCTATAAGAAGTATTTCACTACTAAATGTCTTTAAACATCTGCATTTTTCACCAACATTAAATCATATCTTTAAAATTTATTTCAAGCTTTTATCGAATCGATAAGAAGTTACAGGACCGAAACAAAAATTAATACCTTAATTATAATGAAACATTGAAAATTAAAAAAGAATCGTTTTTTTAAAATAAATTTTCTTTGACCAAAAGAGTGTTTTTTTTCTTTTTACTCTGACCAGTTTCTATTTTCCCAAGAATCAGTTTAAATTATGTATTTGGATTCCTTTTTAAAATTATCTTCATAATTATGTAAATTATTTTTGTCTATATTCTAATTTTAATATTAAGTAAATTATAAATTTATTATTTATTTTATTACTTTAAATCACACGTTCTGATTCATCTGATAACTGACTCGACACTTTCATCCAGAGGTCCCGGGCAGGCATAGCATTTTTCACAAACGCTACAATTCGTTCATCTCTTCCTTTGAAGATATAACCTAACGGTGGTTCGGGAGGTTAAAAAAAAAAAAAAAAAAAAACAAACAAAAAACTGACTCGACGGTTTCGTACCACTTTAGTTTTCCCTTTGAAAGAAGCCCTTCTAATTGTCACCACCTTGATTTCTCAAAGCACCGTATATCATTTGCCGGATGCGCATTCATTTTCGCTCGAGGAATTCAGACGAATCCTTTGATACCTATTTAATATAAATCGGATGGGCAGTTTCAGCGTTACAGTGCTGGAGAAATACTCGCAAAAATGATTTAGTCAAAACGAATTATTCCATCTATTTCCGTAGTAGGTTGAAGTAGATCCTTAGTCGGCGACTAGAACGAAAACGCGTAAAACCATTACCGTTAGTAGCCTCGACCGAACGACTATAAATTTAATGCAAGGATTAATATTGTTCCATATGTGTATGGAACGATACACATATAATGTATTGTTTTTTTGTTATTAATATTTGTTCTTGCCCGATTATGTGTCGGTTGGTTTGTGTCTTTGACTCTGCTGACATTCATTCTACGATTGAATGGCAAGTCTGATTTTGAAGAAATTTACTGAAAGACATTAGTATGACATTTATTTAGACTTCAGCTCAATTTTATTGAACAAATTTAACGGATAGAGTTTTCCTGTTTCCAGTAGAATTTGAGAAGTACGATATTCCTCTCTTTTTGGGAACGATAAATATCTTTTCCTCTTCGGGAGGAAATATAAAGGTAGCTAGTTCATATGAAACTTGCGGCGTAAAAGGAAACATATAAAATTCTGAAACACATAATTCAAGATGAGAACAGTAATGTGGGAATTATACGTAAATACGACTTCATGGATTACACACGTCGACTGAACACTTTCGTATTAAAACGTACTACGACGTATAAATCATTTCCTAAGAGATAACTCTATAAAGTTCATAAAACCATTCTTATTTTTCTTAAAGCTATAGAAAATGACTTTTTTTTTTTAATGAAATTAATGGAGTAAAATAAGACTGAACGAATAACAACGTTTTTATAAACCTTACGCAATTACTTATCCCTCAAAAAAATATTTATGTTGCATATACATTAATTATATCCGTCGTATTTCCTTAAAATCTAACGAATTGTATTTTTTTTTTTTAATTAAAAAAAAAGATGTAGTATTTTTTCGACTTGAATGTTTTTTCTAATTTTTTGTCAGTCGACTACGCTTTCGTCCAGAAGTGAAACATTAGGTAGAGGTAAAGTAAAACATAGAACGGAAAGGTATATAATAGAGAATGAATGGGGATGAGATGTGTGTGTGCGCGCGTGCGTGAGCGAGAGAGAGCGCGAGTGAGAGAGAGAGAGAATGAGAGCGAGATTTGAAAAGAAAGAAATTAAGAGTGAGAAGGTAAAATAATTCGTAGCTCAAACTGCTGCAAACAGTCAACACATAGTTGCCGTCCGCGGTCCACGTCCGCCCGGCAATCGGGTTGTGTTAATACAAAGCTAGCTGCAAAGCTGCAAGGATATGACCTTTCATGGGTGTTGGACTCAAGAGACATGCTGAAGTCCATTGAACTCGACGTCATGCTTTCCTGGAATCTCTTTTGCAACGTAATTCTTTCTGCTTTGTTAAATAGAGATACGAACCGAGGAGTAATTAGTCACACCAAAACGCCTCAACGATTTAAAAATAAGAATACAGGTGTAATGTTTGTCACAAAATATCATTTTAAAACAAACAAATTTTGTATTATACGTAGACCGCTATACATTCGTGAGAATTACGAGCGATAAATCGATAAGTGAAAATTAATGTAATGCATGATGACAGGTAATTTGCGGTAATATCAACGTTAAGTGTTATGATCTTATGAATGCTGTTCTGGCAGTGCGGTTAGAAGGGTTAGGTACAATCAAAACTGTTTTTACAAACTCTCCTCCGATATTACGGATTTTCATTCGACACTCAACAAAATTTAATGAAATAATTCACGAGAAAATGTATTTGTACAATATGAGGGCAAAAATTAATTGTGTCCGGTTAAAGATACAACCGACTAATTCATCTCTCTTTTACCGGTAAAGAATACGATTGAAAAAAGCGGTAGCTGGCGAGGAAATGTAAAAAAATTATAGTCTACTTACAGGACAAATATAGGATAAATTCAGAAAATTAACATTAATCGCTAATAATAATAATATCTTGCCGTTATTTATATCGGCTGTTTTATAAAATCCAGGCGGCACAGGCAAGTATCGTAGATTCAGAAGTACAGTTTGTTTTCTTTTCATATAAATCCATTTAGAATAATATTGTCGCTCGATCAAGATATGGAGGGTTTGACAATTGAAAATGTTTATCTAATTATAATTTATAAGTATAAAAACATAAGTAAAATAGGACAAATCAATAATAACAATTGCAATAAGAATAATAAAAAAACTCACAATAATAATCAATAATGACAACAGTAATAAACAAATAATAATAACAGTAATCACAACAAAATAATAATAATAAAAAACAGTAATTACATACGTAACAGAATTTAAAGTAATCGTCAGGATTTATTTACAGGTTGTTAAATATTGTAAACCAGAATTCAGTTCAATTGATAGAAGACTTTAGCACGAGCGCTAATCTTAACACTTTTAACAACTAGTCTTGTATTAACAACAATGGTATAAAAGATACAAGTATAAAGTTCTTTTACTTAAAATACCTTTGCTGTTCACAAATAAAACTAACTTAACAATTTATGAATGAAATTTAGTACATTATTCCTTTCACTTAGAGTCTAACAGTAGCAGAACTCTTTCTAAGAAACAGAACCTACTGTATAGGTCCACAGGCAGAAGGATCCCACCTAAACGTACAAATATCGAGACGGTAACTCTTCAGATCCCGAATGGATATGACGGGCAACTAGCCAGAATGCACATTACAAACTGCGGAAGATGGAACGACGATGAGGAAAAGGGGAAGACAGAAAGAAAGTGACGGTCTATACGAATCCAGAGACGAAACAACGTACACTTTCCGAACTAGAACTCAAAGTTCTTTCTAGGCTGATAAAATACTATATCGGCCCGCTTCCTTCAGACGACCGAAGCGTTTTTTTCTCGGTAAGAAGAAGCGCGTTGTAGATAAAAGATTTTGGCTTTTATCATCTTAAACATACTCCTCAACAAATCACTCTTCCTCCAGATACTATATAGGAACCCGAGAAAAGAACAGGCTCAGGATTCACTACGTTCCTCAAACGTTCCCAAAATTATGTGGAGTGTGGATATACCCGAATCTACACCGTTCTCTTAACTGGCAAGAGTATTGACACTTGTCGCTACTTATTTTGAATCCGGTTACAAAATGTTGTAATTTAGAGAATGGTGATTCTCAAGTTTTTTTAAAGTATTTCTTATGTTTATTCAATAATATAAAACACATAAATAAGTAAATAAAATAGTTTAACTAAATACTATTTAATGTTATAAACGTATTAGCGAAGTAATATTCTCTTTATATGGACGGTGATGTTTTTTTATATATACTCTATTTTTTTTATATATAATACGTTTGAAAAATTTTACTTTATTTAATATGCAACACGCAGAGTTAAAAATACAATGACGAGTCGGTTTCCACGGCGATGAATACGACTTAGTACCGGTTATAGGGCGGTGTACAAGGTTCTTTAACTATATCGGCAGGCTACACGCGCTACCGGTTCGGTGGGAAATACTTCAAATAACTTTCTTTCTTAAAACTTCAATCGCTTTTATTAAATGAACTAAATTTAAAAGACTACTGAATCAAGTATTTCAATATTTTCCTAATCGTTTCCCTCTTTAAAAATCGCACAAAACATTTCAAACAAGAAACATTAATCATCAAACAAAAAAAAACTACACATCGACCGACACGCATCGTGCTCACAATGATACGCATCGTGATATTTACGTCATGCAGTACGCTCATTATTCCATTATACGATTATTGCTCGTTATAACATTAATTATATTTATTATAATGCTTAACGTGTCTAAATAAATATTCTGAATCGATAATTTATTACACGACAGACTAAAATTAAATGCTATTCATATACACTGAATTCGTTTCCGATATTTATTACTCTCGGTAATGTTACAAATTTTACTCTGTTATCTTTACTGAATATTTTATTATTCAGGGTTTCCTACATCTCATAGAGTGTTAGGCGACCTAATATGAGAGGCTGTCGTATGCATGTAAAATGGCGAAGCCCCGTTCTTAAGAATAACAAAACCGATCGAATAGAAATTTCACTGCTTTCAGAGAAAGCTATTCTGGTAGCGCCTCTTGCATCTCAGGTTCTTTAAACGAGTCGTACGTAACTGTACGAAAGACGATTAGTGAAAAGTCAGTTAGTGAAAAGTGACGAAGTAATCGATCTCTCTCTGGTGAGAAACAACGGTATCGTACTCATACAGACTCCCTCCGACATTTATGATAGATTTATGCATATGATTCGACGATTCGAACGACTGTACGCTATTATTATCGTTAAAAAATGACTGCTTTCACCGAGAATTATACGTAAAGTCTTACTGTACGATAGCGATTATTTTCAGAGTATAAGGAATAAATAATTACGTATATTTATACGCAAGACTGTCAGTTTACTTTCGCATTCGGCAAAGATTCTGCTCTGAATTCTGAACGGAAGATCGAGTACAAAAATTGACCGAACAAATACGGATGAACGATATGAATTTAGAAAGGGATTAAAATAACGAATGCGATAATAAGGACTAACGGTGCGACATGAAGAAAGTATTCGATGACATCGAACGGTATGATCCGATGAAAATATTAAAAAGCCAGAAAGTATATAGGAAAGATAGAAGATTAATTATAGAGTTTTCCTTTATCAGAAAAAGATTATGAAAACAAAGTATGCACAAACAGTTGTTTGACCTACAAGGAGATGTTAGGAAAGGTGATGCCTATAACTGATTGTTTAATAGTACTATTGGACGTGAGCAAAAATGCTCTAGAATAGGATGAAATTATAATTGAAGAAGGAAGGAAGTTAAAATGTGTAAACGTTGCAGACGATACGGTTTTATAAGAGGATGAAGGGCAGAATACTAAACAGATGATTACAAAATAATAATACATTAATATCGAACACGGTATTAAAATAAGTGCTGAGAAAACTAAAATAAGGGTAGAAACAAAAACCGATGAATATCTACGAAAGAGACCGAAGAATGAAACAAGCAAAACCGCCCATATAATTTTAATACCGGTTAATAGAAGGTCACAAAAGTGAATATGAAATAACGATTACAATAACGTCGGCTAAGGAAGCGTTTATCAGAAACAGTTTTTATGTAGTAAGATGGAGCTAAGAATCAAATGAGCGTCTTGTGAAGTTTTGCCTTCGAATATAAAACTCAGGCGCCAAAAAAAAAGGGAAAAAGAAAGACTGGAGGCGTTTCAAATTTGGACATAGACATATTAGAAAATATTAAATGTACAGACAAAATGAAAAACGAAGACATAATGAGCATAGTTAACAGTAAAAGAACTGTAATCAGAGAAATTCGGAATAAGAATGCAGAATATGAAAGCCGTGACATATATCAAAAGAGGAGAAGGATCGATTAAAACAGTACTAAAGGATCGAAGAAGAAAAAGATGCGATGAAGAGAGGCCTGAATATTTTAAATTATCGTTTATCTATAACGAAACAGGAGTTATCAAAAATCTTAAAAGATTAGCTGATAAATCTTCTATCTTTTCTACCTAGTTCTGGATTTTTAATATCTCCATCGGTTTAGCCCGTTTGATGTCATCGAATGCTTTTTCATGTCGGTAAAATATATAAATATGCCTTTACGTATTTCTATATATCTCGCACCATTAGTTATTATTTTGATCGTATCCCTTTCAAAATTCATATTCATGGGACTTGGCCGACATGAAACAATGAATCGTCGCGAAAAAATCTTGAAGCGACCGGGCGACCCGTTGTTTCTCTTCTAGTCTGTAGCGGTCGGCGGATAGGAGACGCTACAAGTCAAATTATTTAATCTTCGTACTATTTCAAGTACTAGCAGGTAAACCGCTACTGCATCAACGAGCGAGAGAATCCGTGATACGTGTTCGTAAAGCACGACAGCTTCCATCACTAGAATGAATAAGCGTACGCTCATGAAAAGATATTTCTATTATCTTCCGTTCTTTTCTATGCGCTTCAATGGAGGACTGGAGGTATATAACAAAAAAAGATGGAATGAAACGGGACCGCATCCCCTCGCAGTTCCACGAAAACCAATTCAAAACAGTAAGTCACAAAATAAAAATAAAACATATATAAGAAATTAGGAGTATAATAAAAGATTAAATATGATTTGTACTATCCTATTGATTATATAGATTAGTATCGAGCTTGATATACCTTAAAATACTGTATTTCCTAAACATTTTGGACAAAGTAAATTCTGACGCGTTTTGCTCAACATTCCAATCACGAACAACATTACAGAATGATCCCATCCGCGTGTCGTGGATTAGTTGTACTATTAACAGTGCCGGAACCAGCCGGAAAAATTTATTTTCCTGGATAACCGCTTGTTGTTTTTTCTCTATATAAAAATTATGCGTATCCAGTTATAAAATTTATGCGTTTCTAGATATATAAATTATAGCGCGGTATAATGATGTTAATAAATAATTCGATAGCTACAAGTTCAAGCGCTTTACTAAAGTGTTTAAGGTATTTTTTTAAATATATAATATTAATGGACTTACAATACACAAATAAAAATTTTCTTTCGTCATTTTTTAAATCTACACATTTAATTCCGTTTAGAAAAAAGTATAAAGTACGGGTATTTAATTTAGTACCGAGCAATAATGTTGTTCTATTTGAACAACATACCGGAAAAGAGCGCTTGTTTTTAGAAAGCACTTAACTTGTAAAATATATTAAGAAAAAACTGGATGCCGATGACAGTTTTAATTATCGAGTGCATTGAACTTAAATTACAGAATTACACTAAACATTATTGTAAATGAAATCGAATATAGTGTATTTAATGAAAGGCGGTTGGTTTTTCGTAATTCTTGTTGAAATTAATTAAATTAAAGAACACTTAAAAAAATTCAAGACTTTTTATTCAGTATTTATCAGGTTATAAAACAAAGGACTATATTTATAGAAATAATTATCGATTGAATTACAAGTCACCGTTTAGTTTATCAGTTCTATTATTAAAAAATAAAATGTTCCTCCTACAAAAAAATTAATTTTAATTCAAATAGACCTAAATTTAAAAAAATTTAAAACAATAAGCTAAAAATAAATATATTACCTATTGTAAAATGTCCTTAAAATAAAATAAAGGTGGTATTTCAGCTATAGTTTTGGAACAAAGAACGTTACAAGACGCGAAGTATACGTCAAAATGAAAAGAAACTGTCCTAATTTTCTACACGTAACAAGTTTTAGTACCGGCGCATGCGCGCTGTATTTCAAGAACAACAGCCGCGTGAAGCTCGTTAGTCGTCGTGATTACACTGCACAGGAAGGTTGAAAGTGTTTTGTGCCTAAATTTTAGTCCGTTACAATCGTTAGAGTTTAAAACCATCGCTCGATGAAGAAAAACCACACGAAAATAATATTCATCGAAGGGACAAACGGCTAGGAAAAAGGGTCACACACAGGATGACCATCGCTGCCTGACGAGATCGTCGAAGATGTGCGAAGAAGTTATTTGCGCAGCCAAAATATGAAATAGATAAATATCTTTTATTCTGATCGGAATATAACAACAATACATTAAATAAAATATAAATACAAAAACAAAAAATTACAGTATAATAAGTAATAATAAGTAAAGAGAGAAGCGATTAAAATGGATCTTAATTATAAAAAATATAAATAAATGAAACGATATTAATGGAAATTCTCGAATATGTTAATTATAAAAAAAAAAAAAACAGCTACAAAATAACTCACAATTCAGAAGATATTTTTGAAAATGATTTAATTTATAGTTTACACCTCAGACAGGCATAAACTTCGGTAAAAAAGAATTCAAATAAATTATATTGCTTAGAAAATAATAATAATAAGTTTTATTTATTTATTTAATACAACTGAAAAGCTACATAAGTTTTGGTATATTGTAAATCGAACACAAAACTCTAATAAAGCACAATTAATGTTAACATACACAAATTAATAACAAGTTGATATATACAGAACTAACATGAATTTATGGATAACATGATAATAATAAATTAAAATATAATTTTCCATATTATAAAGAAGTCCAAAAACAGATGATAAAAATGAATTAATAAATTTCTAACAGTAATTTGTAAAAACGCGGTCGAGAAACTTAGACCACCACGTTTACTATCCTACTGTAACTTTTATTTTTTGCAAAGAAGTCCAGTTCATGTACAAGGCGATAGGCAGTCTTGAATAATCTAGTCAGGTGCAATAGAGACGTCTATAATCCGACGTCTTTCTGCCGTCGGATGCAGAAAGACGTTGAATGTTTCTAAAAATACGCTGGTACTCTTAATCCAGTTTCAAGATTTACTATACCGCAACCATGCATAAGGTCATAAAAAAAAAAAAATCAACTCGCTTTCTTCTCACATTGAAAGGCTCTAGCCTCAACTGTTGAAATACATCGATGACATTTCAAACGAACGGGAACTTGTAGGAAATCCAGGAAATAAAGTTTCTCTTAACATTCTCAATCATGTTATCAGTGTAAGTACGCTCTCTGTTCCAAATAACCGAACAATATTCAAGGTGTGACCTAACTAATGATTTGTGTAGTCACTTATACATGCGTCAACAGAGGAAAACCGCCAATAATAATAATACCGACAGTAAATTTACTACTCCATAAAACCTGTATTTAGAATTACTAGAATACTAGTAGACTTTAGTCGAATACTAGTTATTTTTAATTCCTCACCGAATAAAAATTATAATACGTGGTTTCTGTCTATGTAAATCCTATCGTATTTTTTTCAGTTGACTGCATTAATTAAATTTTGTTAATTTTTTTTTAAATTGATTTTCTTTTAATAAATGAAATAGTCAATTTTTCTACGAATATTTTTTAATACATATTATTCTTGTAAATATCTATCGGTTCTTGAAAATAGTATGAATTAAATAAAATAAAGTATTAAATTAGCATTAAATTATAAAGTATTAAATAAAATAAAGTATTTGTCAAATATACCTACAATCATCAGTTCCTTTGACTTCTCTTAGCGAGAGACTCTAAAACAAAGTGTACTTCTCTTTGTCCTAGGAAGTTGAAATGAATAGACCGGTTACGATCGATTTGAACTATTGATATTTGAACTATTTGAACGATATTACTATTATTATATCGAAAATAATAAAAACATTTTTCGATCGATAAATATTTGGGGCCGTATATTCTTAGTAAAGCTCCAGTATTTCTTTAACTCTTAATTGAATATTAAGAGTTAAATTGATATTTATTCCGTTTAATTTTTAGAAGAAAACTCTACTTCTATAGAAATTAATTACAATAAAAACTATACAAAAAAAAGTTATAGCACCGATTTCTCAGTCGAACAGTGCGGGAAAAAGTACTTTATAAGACCCGTTGAGCTTCCGCTGTTAACCGAGCACTCTTAATCACCGCCTCTTTATGTTACACGTTATACGAATGAAAACTTCGTTCCAAATTTAAAGAGAAACCATGATGACTATTAAAATATAGTGTTGGAAATAAACGTCTATTGCGTGTGTTATGAGCGATCTAATATTATTTACAAATTGATCTTGATGTCGGCATAAAATAATTTTCAAGAATAAAAGATTCAATACCAGGCTTACTTAGGAAATGTATGGATTTCCCATCGGCTTCGTCGTGCCAAATATACTGTTCGTCTCGTAGTCTACAAGGAAGGCCTTCTGAAAAGCGGGTGATATTCAGCCCTATATGTGACACCCTTTGACTTCAGCATTTGAATCTACAGTAAATATCGTTACTCCCAGGGAAAGCGATTCTGATTTTTGCCGCTTGTACTTCAGATGAAAGCTTGTAAAGATCGCCATTAAAAGAAGAAAAATCTATGTCGATGTTGTAATTTTCCCGAAATTTTAATAATAAATTTAATTTATTTATTTGTAATAAACCAGAATTCCCGTAAAATAATGATGACAAATTTTGAGATATATTCCTTTTTAAGTCTTATTGGAATACAAATAAAACGGAGAATTTGTTATAGAAAATTACATAAAAATCTATTTTTAAAAAAACAGAAAATAAAGCTATAAAAAACAAGTATTTTTTATTATTGTTTTCGGGTGGGTAAAACACATAGTGTCAAGTTAGTTTATACGATAGACAAATTTAGATAATTTGTCGGCTATATTAATACATTTTTTAAAATAATTTATGTAAAATAAAAAGAAAAAGAATAAAATATATTTTTAAGAGCTGTTAATTTTGTAGGAAAAATGCAGAATAACGGGCAAGCGGAAGAAGAAGGCCTTAACACTAGTTGGAGTTCATTAACATAACGTTTTGACATTTTTTCGTTATTAAGACAAGCATATTCGGAACTTAAAATCGCATGAAAGAGTCTAATTTATAGAAGTTAAAGTCGTAGGATATTATAGGATACAATCGATTTATTGCCCAAACCAAAATTTATACAATATATGTAATGAAAAACGTAAAAAGACAAGTTCATAATAGAAAAATAAAGAATACATAATGAAGTGTATATACGCATAAATATTAATTGCGACATGATTTTTATAAATTGCACGTAGGCTTAAATTCTGTGCGGGATTATTTATTAAGGGTAACATTTATTAAAAAAGTATCGATTTCAATTCTTTAATCTTTACTTTCCTGACATCATAACTTTAGAGTTATTCTGTAAGAAGCAAAGTATGGTAATCGGTGAAAAAAATTGTGTAAGGGAAGCTTTTTTTCATTTCTCGACGTTTCATGATACAGACCGCCAAAAAAAAAAAACGGTAGGGGGTAATGTTTGTACGTACGTAAGTACGTATGCACGTGTACTGGCGTGAATAACCTTTCACTGGATCAACCGACTTTGATGAAATTTGGCCCAGGTACTCGAGAATGTAGGGCAATCTGTAATTAAAAGTTTAGGGTCGATATCTCCAGGAAGGTGAGGTAGATAGTTTATTTGGGGTCAATTTTCTCAAAATTTTGCTCACATAGCTCCGTTTTGTATTAGGTTAGTATATAAGAATATGCTTTTGTTACTATTTAAAAAAAAAATGTTCTCCCAAATTTTCCCCTTCCCAAAAATCTAAAAACGCTATCTTTTAATTTATTACATTCTTTTTAACCGAATTTTTACGTCTTTCTAAGCATAATAGTAGAGCAAGTAACCCCCCCAAGAAATGTTTTGGGGCAATATTGGGGGTGAGAGAGCCGATCAAATCTTAAAAATATCGAGCTTTTGAATTCGTTAAACTTTTCTTTTTTTTTAATTTATTTAAACTTTAATAATAATATTACAATAAAGATTTCATCGTAATTTATTCATCCCCGACAAAGAAACCTTGGGTAACTTTTTATCGGATGTACATTTTTTAGTGGAATTTTTTTATTTTATTCATTTAACATCGTAAACTAGAAAGATCGAAACTTTTGGGTGCAGAAAAAAGTAAAACATTTTTATATTTTTTTGAAACTTATAATTTTTTTCACTATATAAGAATAAAAGAATCGATGCCAGGAAAGTATAACAACTCTGTTGTCAGCTCTTTTTTTCCTGAATAAGGTGTTATTAATGCGGAAATAGTCTTCAACCTAGTATCAACTGAATAATAAATAAATATTTAAATATCTTTAAACAGTAATGTATAATTAAAAAAAAACACAACATATTATCTTTTGAGGCATTTTAATTACAACTTACGACACCTAAGAACTGAGAAAGCTGATTTTTCAGCACCGAATTAGATTTTTATAACTTTTTAGGAGTTTAAAAAGTCGATCTAGAACACAATTTATAAATTTTCTTTAGACAAAAGATTATAAGGTTAAAATAACTTATAACTTGAACCGCTTAGGAAAGCGGTGGAATAAAAAACCTTGCGATCACGGGACGGAGAAGTATAAAATGATCAAAAGAATTTCGGAATATTCAACGAAAACCTTATCGCTACTGATTTATTGCTCAGAACGTTTGAAAAATAAGATAACCTCCACTTAAATTAATCTATCTGTTCTTGAATCTATCTGTAATATTTTTTTTTATGCTTGCATATTTACTTTTGAAAAAAGTCTTCTTTAGTCTTCTAAAGCAATCTTTCTTATTTGTTTTAAAATTTTTAATACGTAAACCTAGATCGAAGAAAGTAAGCCGCACGTGACCTAATAAAGTATACGATACCAGAAAAACTATATATAGAATATTAGGGTATGCTAGAGCGCTATAAATTTTAATGTCGCTACCGGAATGCCGGTCGACGACCTAATTTTAGCCTTGAGCCCGAGAACGAGTTTCCATAAATGACCACGTTTTATTTCTCATATTCTCTTGTGAGAATCCACAAGAAGGAACTCCATCGTAAATATCGAGAACTGTAAAGCGATATTAAAGCAATGAATTTATCGTCCGATTACATTAAACTATAATAGTTTATGCAAATTTTTGCTCGTGAAGACTTGAAATCTTCTGTCTTAAAACTCAGGGGAAAGATTAGTTGTGACGGATAAAAATTATTTTCAGGTATAATTTAAAGATTATGAACTTTATGGATAAAACCTAAAATAAGGAAGTAATAATTACCGATACGCTCCTTTCCATATTCGATCGACTACGAACAGAAATTTGTAGGATGAAAAAGTACTGCTAACCGTTCCGCCGACATTATTGTTTGCCACTTCAGGTTTGTTAATGAGTTTTTTGTAGTTTACTTAATGTAGGTAAGTAAATAGGTGAACTTTATAATAAATAATAAAAAAAAAAAAAATGAAGAAACTGATTAAAACTGGAAAGAAAAAGACTACCAGAGAAATGTAGTTTGTTCTTCAAACTACACTTGTGGTTTAGACAAATATATGATTAAACGAGTAAAGTGAAAAATTGTTATTTATATTAAAGATAATAATTACCCCTATAGAGCTGAAGCGATGTGAATAGTGCATTGTTTTAATAGAGAAAAGGATATGGTTACGATATGATTTGTTGTTTTACATTAACTATCCCGTAGTTTCTTAAAGTATCTCGGGTATAAATTACACATTATCAGAGCTTATTTCCTTTAGAGTAATGATGTGTACTTTAGTGCTAACTCCTTCGGTGAAAAGAGTGAAGATGTTCTTTTAGGGATGAATATATAACCTGCATTTCAGCGGGTTTGTCATTTTGATATGTAATTTAGCTCGATAACAAAATAAACGGAAAACCACTACATCATTAATTTCAATAAGCACGACATGCGATTGTTTTATTCTTAGAAACGGCTAAGCCGTTCTTGCGAAAAATAGCAAGTCGATCAGGTTGTTTATAACCGTTAATGATACTAAATTTAACCACTCTTAATCGCTTGCTATTTTATATGGAAAAATAGTTCCTCTTTCTTAATATTTACAGCTTTTCCTAAAATAAATTATTTATAAAGTGATTATATTACTTAAAATAATTTTAAAAAATAGTTATTTTAAAATTGAATTGTATAATTTAGGTACCTACGTATCTTTAGCCTATTAAGAAGGTACACACACATACACACACACACGCGCGCGCGCGCGCGCACACACAAACACACTTAAATATTTATATAAACATATAACACTATATACCCAATTAAAAAACGAAAATATATTTGAAAGAAATCTTTCATACAATAAAAAACAAGCTAATTAAATTAAATTAATTAAATAAAAGACTAACAAAGGATTTTGTTTTGGACCATGGAAGGATATTAAAAAAAAAAAGAAAGGGATTAATTTTTTTTTGAACAATCTTGCTAAATCTTGCTAAATTGTTGAATGATAGAACAGAAAATAAATTTAAAAAATTTAATTTTTTGAATTTATTTATTTTGCCTCAAGTTACTTTTTATTCGAATTAACTTAAGGTTACAAAATAGAAATAAATAATAGAATAAACCAAACATCGTGAATGTTTTTGGAAGTTTCAGCTGGAGAATTGACTGTACGAGTCAAGCCTTCAATCTATTATCTTTCATTATAATCGACTTTATTTGTCGGGAAACAATTTAAAAACAGACTTTTACTTTATAATAAGGATGTTAAAACGCTATTGTGAGTAGGATTTACATTTTAGGAAAAGGTAAATATTTTACTAATAAATGAATCCGATTAGACATTAAAATAAGCTGTGAAAGCTATAATCTTCATAGACATCACCGCACTGGAAAAAAACGAGAAACATGTTTCGTTTATACGACTATTATTATAGATGTATGTTATATATACGTCTGTTTTACATAATAAAACGGTACCGAAAGGCAACTGTTACGACACATTTAAGGGATCTATAAAACTCACAATGAATTTTTATTCAATTTAGAGCTACGCACCGATATTTTTTTGATGATTCCTAGTTTAAAATTTCTATCCAAAGATTAAGCTTGTAATAAATGTTATAAAGATTTCAATGCGGTTCGCTATACGAGTATATTTAACGGTTTTTAAAGTTCTGCAACAGTTTACACGTATGATCATTGTTATAGACAAGTATTTTACATCATTAATTTTTCCAAAATATTTAGAAAAATTAACTAATGATAATAAAGGTAAAAGCGGAAGAAAAATTTAAAGATCTTTCGTGTATTTAGATAGCTGCCGATTTTGTTTACATTTAACATAATACGATTTTTCCAAAAATACTACAATCACCGAACGCTTATGAAATACACACAGAATACTACCGGGACTAAACGTATTGCAACAATCTACATCACTACTGTACATATTAAATATTAACTGACGATACTCTTTTGCCTAATTTACTTTTTCTATCTTATGTAAGTATTTGAGTAGCTCCCCAACCCTTTTCAGAAAAAATAAGCGATCGTGAACCTTCTTCCTCCGAGACGGTTAACTAATTCCTGACGATAAAAATTAAGTAAACATTAAAAATATGTAATACACGGTTGTATTATTTGATCGATGAAATAGATCTTGACACTATACACTTGATAATGTTGGTGTATAAACGGAAGCCTAAGAAAATAAGTTCGAAAAAAGACAGTAACTTCGAAAATATAAAAAATACTTAACATGCCTAATTTTTTAATAATTTCATTAAAAAAATATAGTTTAAATAATAAATTTCTGATTTTGCTTGTGTGTGTGTTGTAATGGGATCTTGACTTCCGTTGAGAGACCGAAATTTTGTTTTATTTTATTTTTTATTACTGCTTTTGTTAATTTCTTCTCTTATTTTAATTGTATTATTATTTTTATCATCATTACGTGTATTATATTATTAGATATTATGTCTTTCATAATTAATTAATGTTATTTTTTTATTTACTAAACTTCCTCAAATGAAACTAGATGCGATAATTTTATTATTTAATTCCATATATAAACGAATAAACCTCTTATCATATTAAATTATTTTTCTAATTTTACATTAGATAACAGGACTGCATGTAATTTATTCTGTCCAACGTGATGTAATGTCTATACGGTATCTTATATTAAGTACATTCAAATAAATTCTTTAGTAATTATTTTACTTAAAAAAAAGAAAGAAAAGAAAATAAATTGGCACTACGAAGGGGTTAATTAACTAAAAAGTCAAAGACGATCCATAAGTACGCGTCATCCTTCAAGTTGAAAATTAAGGTTTTTTGTTTTTTTTTTTAAGGAAGAAATGCAACTTTCAAAAGGCTTTATTGAACCTTTAGCGTTTTAAAAATAATTGCAGCATATAATGACGAATATAAATCAATTTATGCCAGCAAATTAAGCTATGTGTCTGTGTAGTCCTAATTAATCAATTTTACCAATTAAAAACTTACTTAAGTACTAGGTACTAAGCAACAGCTACTGCTTACTTCTTATAAGAATTAGATGTATTACAAAGAGTTTATTATTCATACTTTATGTTTAAGCTAAGCGTAAAGTCCCGAGTTTAATTTTTTATTTTATCTTTATTACGATTTATTCCATTAAATCATCACGGTACCTAATTTTTAAGTGTAGGAAATAAGTCCTTAAATATTTCTTCATAGTATGCATCGTTAAAAACTTGGAGATTTGCGCTTTAGCAACGGGACCTGCTCTATTTCCTTTTATTCTTCTGATTTTTTATTATTATTTTTTTTTTTCTTTTTAACTCGATTTATGAAATTATGTTTTGATAATTCTTTACACTTAATATTCCACAGACATTTTTCAAGTACAAGCATTATAAAACTCGATTACTTCTTGTAATTTGTATTTTTTATTCATTATTAAAAAAACTAAAAGAAAATCACACGGTGGTTATGCCGCATTAATTAGTCAAATTAAATAAATTTTTTTTAATTTTTATAATAATTATTATTAATCCTGACACGATTAGTAGAAATTAATGAAGAGATTTGTTGTAAAAATAGGGTGTACAGTTATTACGAAATATTCATGTTTAAATTTGTTCTGGAAGGTTCAAACTTATAAATTTATGATTAAATTATTTGTTTCGAAAACATTCCATATGATTTAAGGACCCGAGTATATAAGCCCCGATAGTTGCCAGAACAAGAGATACAGAGTGAGAGACTCTCTGAGAGTGGGTATCAGGGACAGAATATAGAAAGGATCGTCCACGGGCACACTTTATCGTCGTTCCTGACAGACTTCGACCGGCGGCCATCAGGACGACTCCAGTCTGACACGGTCTTGGCTGATACCGATAATTATATTGTTCTATTATTATCGTAAAGTTCATTTCAAAAATATAATTTCATCGCTAATATCACCACGACCCTACCCTGGGAGGAAGACAATCCGCTCGACCGCCAGAAGCTAGTCACTTCTCATTCTTTTATTCATCTATCTTTTTTTTTTTTTTTTAAATTTCAAACCTAAGGATCTTTATAATTTTTCTCTTTCTTTTAATGTTAAAGTCTATAATTTAATTTCTTTTCTTTTAAAAATTTAGCTTCTCTTATTTACAGTAATTAATTTTTTTATTCGATGAACTTGCATTTTTAAAATATTTTATTATCAGCGTAAAAATTTCTTTCCTTTCTTTTTAATCAGAATTTTACCTTCAATCACACCATATTTATCAGTACTGTATACGAATTTTAATAAATATATTATTAATAAACACAAAATTCTTACTTTTTCAATATATGTAAGTTAATTATATAATATATTTCTATTACTTTATATAAAATACTTTCATCGCTCTTTATAACTTATGTGCAAACGGCTAGAAAAGTAAATATTTTACATTTAATATTGAAAATTTTTCTTATGCAAAGGTTTTTGATTTTTTAAAGAATACGGAAGCTTCAGACGATTAATTTTTCAGTGATAGTTATTAATAAAATTATTTACTATGGGCGACAGTTGTGCTTCAGATAGAAAAAAAATTATTAATAAAAAATACGAACGATTCAACCGATGCCATATATATTTTTATCAAAAGAGAGAAAGTTTTTGAGGGGATCGCACACGGATTGACAGGTTGTTAAACACTGCACTAAGGCGCAAGCTGATGTAAAATATGCTGCGTGAAGCCGGCGTGCACATCGTAATGTAAAGAGGGCAACAAACTAACGCGGGCGGCAGCAGAATAACAACAACAGCGATGAGTCATTCGTTCCAGAAGGGGGGCGTTAATTCCCCGTCCTGTTTCCCCTTCGATATCCCTACCGTTACAGGTGCGTTAAGGTGCGGAACTAAGTCGCTACCTGTACCTCTCCTCCCACTCGTACACCTCCCCTCTCGTTCCGATTACGTGCATAACCTGTCAGAAGGATTAAATAGCGTAATAATTATCTTTTCCGACTATCATCTAACCTGGTTTAAGTTTACTTTACCTAACTCTACTTTTAAACTTTCACGCGTAGAATCTCGTTAACCGATTATTACAAAAATTAAGTGTAATAATAATCTACATAATTTCTATGTTTATTTCATTATGTTAACGTTGTAAAGACACAGATTTTGAAAAAAAAGGTATATATTTCAGATTATTTTAATTATGGTTACAATAACCGATTTTCTAATATTACAAGTAAAATTGTTTATCACCTATCTTTGCTTTTATCTGTCAAAAGGACATTTTTATTACATGTTTATGTTATACAAACTTTTTATTCTCCTGTACGTATGACGGTTATGGAAATTATCCTCGATCTCGATTGAATTTTTAGTTTAATAATCCTTAAAAAATTCAACAGACTTCTATTCTACACGATCCTTTCATTTTTTAGTAATAACTCTTTCCCAACAAAGAAAACATCACTAACCGATTTTAAATTGTTCTTTACAAAAAAAAAAAAAAAAAACCAGTTTTAACTGCAAATATTTTCTCCAGTTCGACCTGTGACCTGTTAGAAAATTGTGGATAGGCCTCTGCAATTGTTCACGTAACGCATTCCTTGTGTTTATTTCAAATTTTTTTCCATAACATAACAATAGATAATTTAAAAAAATGTTTTTTTGGAAGTGTTTCGGTGAGATTTTAAATACGATGTTTATTTTTTCTCGTATTTCTTTTGACAATAAATAAGAAGTATTGAAGTAAAATATATTAAATATGCAAGGTCGTTTGTAACACAACTGTAAAAATAAAAAATTATAAGCGATATAACAAATTGTGAAACACTGAATACCGAAGAGTTAGAAGTATTTAAGACCCTTCGCTTACTTGAAGAGCGGTTTTAAAATTTTTGCAAAGTTGTCAGTTTACGAGATGTTAGTGCGCAATACCGTACTCCAATTTTTTAAGTTTCAATTTTATTTAGATAACATAAGCATAATTTTATTCGTACATATTACCGTTTATTAAATAAATGTTACCGGTTTAGTAAGTATAAGAAATTATTTATTTTTTCATTTATGATGATGATTAAAAGTGTTAGAAATGCAGGGATTCGAACTTAGAGCCGGATGAATAAGAAACCCCCAAAAAAACTGCAACGAACTAAACGGCCAGTAATTGTTTAGTAAAAGATTTATTACCGTTTTTATTATAATTTATTAATTTTAGTACAGATAATAAACGACAGATTTCTTACATCCTGGTTTCACTATTAAGTAGATTTCATAAGAAAGCTACTTATTGTAATGGGTACCATGATTCAACTTTAGGAAAATTTGGCCTTTACACCCCCCAGATCCCAAAACCACCGTCAGTTCAAAAGTTTATGCACACATTATATATATATATATATATATATATATATATATTTCACTTTCTTGTGAATACGGTAACTACCGTAATTTTGTACCAATCACTTTCAAATTGATACATAAAATATTAGGACCTAAAATCTCGGTCTAGTTCGCAATGGGAAAATCTGACCATGGGGAGCTTTTTGAAAAAAAAAACAAAATATACCTATAACTTTCTTATTAAGTGAATTATCGAATTCGTTTAAAGTTCTTACTATTCTTTGGATAAAGGCCTTAAACTTATTTCAGAAAAGTTTTTTGATATCATCAGCTATTGGCCCAGGGGGTGGAAAAAATGGGGTTTCAAAGACAAAAAAATTATACCTCCCTCAATAGGCATAGGTTCGAATCGGTTTAAAGTGGTAGTTAGTTTTCTAAACATTACATGTAATGTTTTATAAACATTACAACTTGTTTGCCTGAAACAAGTTTTGATATGACCAACCCTTACGGCGGGATTGTAAGTGTTATTGATGGGATCAGTTGAAAATTAATTGTCCATTTTTTTTTTCAATTTCGATACGTTTTTTTTTAATTTCTGACTGAATAAAATTTTGTTCAGAATAAATCTGTATCGTCCGTTGTTTTCATTTATTAATATTCGGGTGGAAGGTAATAGCCAGTTTTAACTTTAAAAAATGTTATTTATTTTAAAAATCTTTGCGGTAATATTTTTTATATACTATTTCCACGATAATTTTATATTTCAACGGTTTAAATATATAACGTATATTTAATACCGGTAGGTAAACTTTAGGTGGAGTGTTGAAATTCGATGTTGCAGAATTACTTACTCGCTAATAAAGGCGAAAGAAATACGGGCGTTGAGATCATAGAAAACTGAGACCGTTAACGAAATCAATTTATTAAACTCGCACGGCAGTAATAAATACATATTAATTTCTTAAGAGGAATTAAGAGGAAATTACGTGACGGATAATTTTTTAAGCTATGTTACAACTAAGAAAAAAATAAGAATAAAATTTAAACCGTGATGATGTAGCGGTACAATAATAATGAACATCGCCGCCAAAGTCATGGAAAGTCATGGCGGTTGTAGTAGACTTCAGGAGGAGATAGACATTGACGGGGGACTCCATGAAAATCAGTTCGGCTTTGTTAAAGGAAAGTCGACCCAGCACGCTATACTAGAAGTTGTTGCATGGGCAAAGGAGACGAGGTGAAGAACCTGGAGGACACGGGGCGTTCCGGCGTTGGTGCTGCTGGACGTGAAGAATGCCTTCGGAGATGAATCAGCGGTTATTTTATGAAGCAAATGTCTGAATACTTTAGCGAAAGGTGGACGCATATTGAGACGTTAGAGGGTGCTAAACTGGAAAATATGTGGAGGCGTCCCTCAGAGCTCGGTGGTGGGACCATTAATTTGCAACGTTGTTTTCGTCGGGGTATTGAGGCTTCCACAGCCAGAATTGACAGAGATCATTGCTTACGCCGACGATCTGGCGCTTATGATATCAAGAAAGAATGAAGATGAAGTAATGATCCGAGATAATGAGGCCTTAGATATGATAAATAATTGGATGATCCGAAAAAAGCTGAGTATCGCACCAGAGAAGACCCAACTTCTGTTGATCACCGGGAAAAGGCGGATAGGGGGTAGCTCTAATCATACAAGGGGCAAGGATCCCAAGTGTTAACAGGGTTAACGCATCATAATGGACAGACATCTTAGTTTCACTGAGCACATAATGCGTTCGTCCCAAAGGGCTAACATAGCCACCAAATCTCTGCGGGGCTTAATGATGTCCCAGATGGGACCCAAAGTGAGCAAGAGGATAGTCATTATGACCTCCGTAATGTCAATTATTTTATTTGGCTCGCCTATCTGGGACTCTGCGATCAGTAAAAATCTTAACCCGAATAGACTTTCGCAACACACAGAAGATCTCTGATTGGTATAATTTCGGCCTACCGAACGGCATCATATGCCGATCTCTATATGCTATCTACGGTCCCACCCATGGATCTTTTATTAAAGGAACAAGCCTTACGACATTAAGAAACGTTTGGAGGCGCGAGAAACCATAATTCAAAAGTGTAGTCAAAGATGGAGTGACAGTGAAAAGGCGGCATAGACGAGACGCCTATTTCCGGATTTGAAAAAATGGTTAGTATGCAAACACGAGGACGTGGGATATTGCATGGCTCAAATGTTCATGGGTCATATATGTTTTAATTCCTATTTATGCAGATTCCGGCTGAGGGAAACATCTATTTGCTCCTTCTGCGAAAGCGAAGATTCACCAGAGCATATGTTATTTTACTGTCCAAGATGGGAAGCACAGAGAAGAACTACAGAAATATGGCGTCTAACTCCCGAAAGTTTTGGTAGACATATACTGTCCTCAGCAGAGGCTTGGAGGGAAGGAGAAGGCTTAGTCACCAGAATGATAAAAGGCAAAGAAAATCTAGACAGACAGCAAGGATATTGATCCTGTCCTTGGAGGGGGGTGGACAGCCCCATCGAGAGTTGCGGCATGCCGAGGTGTGCCTTATCGATGATCGACCGGGAACTCCATAAAGCCGCCTCTCTTGGGACGAGAGGACCGCAAACCAAGAACAGTTAAAAAAGAGAAATCTCAAATGAGAAGTTCTAAATAAAAAAGAAGTCCCAAGCTAATATAAAAACAAGAAAAGAAGTCCCAAATAAGAAGTCCCATTCCCACAGATGAATTTAAATAGAGAGAAACCTAGTTCACATCGTTGAGTTCCGCTGTAGAAACCCACTACAGCAAGCCGTCCCCCTCGAAGTTGCGCCATACTTGATTGGAAGTCCGACCCAGAGAGGGATTAAAAAAAAAAATAAAAATAAAAAAAGATAGTGATAGTGATTTTTTTTTTACGGTCAACATCTGTCCTTATAACTATCCCCCCGAAACAAACCTCTGTAAGCTTAAACCATCTATTAGTATAACAGAAGACAAATAAATCCTGATATGTTGTAGTGAAAATAAAATGAATTAATAGAAGTTGAATTCTTAGATAATATATTTAACAGTAAATGGAACATCTAAAAAACGGAGTTTTTTTAGATGAAGTCCTAATACGGGCAGAAATAATAACTTAAGGATATGCTACTGTCATTACTGAAGAATATTTCTACCTATTAATTATCAGTAAAAACACCGATACCATCAAAAACGGTCTTTTTTCTAGTCATCTGGTTAATCACGTCAAAGAATAAAGCTGCAACATCCATTGAAATAATCTAAGCTTCTTTGTCGTAACATAAGGCAGTCGGTGCAAACCAATATTTGAAACGGTTGACAAGTTAACCTTTAATATTTTACTGACAAATCGTACGGCCTAAACCGAGAACAAATTTTTTAGAAAGATTCCAGAAACTGCGCCGGATCTTAGAGTCGGATAACGCAACATCAAAACTTTTACGCTTAAAAAATGCAAAGATATTTCTGAACGGCTTTAAGCTTTCGATCTGAAACCATATCGAAGCTTAGTACTCCAAAACCGGTCAAACGATGATTACATTACACTATGTGATGGATCAAGAATTTTAGAAGTATCAGTCCGGAATAATAGTTACAGATTTCTACAATATTTCGATGTGATTCGAACGATATGTTCAGAAAACAATGATTTAGAATAGAAGAACTGAATTAAGTGCGATACTTCGTATTGGTTTTATCACAGTCAATTTATTATCGATCACAGTACCCCTCCCCCACCGGTTACTGCTCACAAGTGCGTGCTTATGTACGAATTATGCATATCTAAATAATTATTATGTAAAGCCTTCGGTTTGAATGTTTTATCTGCGTGTGTTACCTGAAATCTCTAATACTTCCATATAGATATATACACTAACTTTTACCAGTAGACCTCTTAATACACTGACTAACACACGGTACTTTGATATAAAAGAACCAAAGGAAATTTAGAAAAAATATTAACGACAGAGACTAAACACTTTTAAGAAATAATCGAATCGGTTAAAAATTTTCGAAGATTCTAAAGTTCTAACGTTCCCACATCTCTTTATGTAGTACGTTTACATAGTCGAAGCGATTTAGGTAATGTAATGTTTCATAACAGAAAAAGATACATTGATTTGTTATTTTACACTATCCGTTTTAGTTTTTCTTATATCAGCGATGTGTGAAAAGCACTAGCGTTAAAAGAACGATCGGTCAGAGTTCAAATTCGCTTTCTTTGAGAGCGATGACGCTCACTGTTTATCGGTCCCTTTTATTAACAGAAATTTCTTATAGAGTTGAATACCACCTAAAATTTGGTCGGCTTTACGGGGCTGAAATTCTTGTTGTTTTTTGTTAATAATTTTTGCATTACTTTTCTCAGAATAAAATTTGGGTTCCCAGAATTTCGGTGATGTGTTATTTAACGGGAGTGTTATTTAACGGGGGTGTTATTTAACTGAAAACCGGCGAAATCTTTCGCTAGCCGTAACTCGCTAACAAAATGTTTTCAGGCATATGTTTATTGGAAACTTTTTTCATATCCTTAGATATAGATTCCGTTTCCGAGAGATTGCCGTGCAGTTTTGATACACCATGTATAAACAGACTTTTTAAGAATATTTATTCTCGCAGGATGTGCAATTCACAAAAATTGCATATATAGGGCAATAGGAAGAAATTATAAAATCTGCACAATTTTTGTAAGAAGCGTATTTGAAATTCTTAGGAATCTCTGATTTTGTTATAACGGAATGGATTTTTTTAAAAATTAACTGAAACTCGAATTCTAGCAGAAATGGTTTTTTTGTAATAATGAAATTAAAAAAGACTGAATTAGACACAGTTTTTTTATAACTCTTTTTTATAGTTTCATACTGATTCTGTTATCCTTCTTGCTATTTACTGGCTGAGGATGCATTTTACAAAAATGTAAGAGAAAAGATTTAGAGACCACAAAAAAATTTGTATTAATTTTTTGGGTAAGCATTTTAGTATAAAAAAAAACAAACACACACAACAGTGAGTATAGTGTGTACCCCATACATAATTGGTTAGTTTTCAAGTGCCTTTTCACATCTTAAACGAAATTTTTGTAATTTTTTCAAGTTTTTGCACGATTTAATTAAATATTTTTTCTCTGCATTTAAAGTAAAGAAATTTGTTTTAGAGAAAGTTGAAAGTAGCAAATAGTATTCAGTCTCTTTGTATATCAATTTTTATTGAATTTGTTTATTATTCACCATTTTTCTCATATTATTCTGTTTTTGTTGGTATTCAAGACAAATAATTTAAGAAATTCAGAAAAATACGTATTCAAAAAATACAAGCTAAAAATGCTCGTATCGCAGAATAGCTCCATAGCAACCTCCCGGTACCACTTAATACTTTTCCTTACAAGTGACTTGTAAGTTTTTATTTCCGAAATATCAATAAATGTTTTTCCTGCGTTGTAGTCAGTAATTTGGCTTCATAACAGGAGATTTTCTAGTTTTGACAGCATAAGTTCTTGAAAGTTTTCGGTAATTAGGAAAAAGATATCCCTCTTATTACGCCATTTAACACTTACCGTACTATTATTTGGTAAAACGTGCGTTTCACCCCTATTCTTAGTTTTTTCTTTATGACAGGTTGAATCTGCTTCGGGAATATAACGTGGCAATGTGTTTTTTCCAATAATTTATAAGCCGAGTCCACACACTTGCATACAAATTATTATAATTGAAAAGTGAGATTTAAAAACACTAGAAGATTAAACTTATATAAAAATATAAACCACTGATGACACGAAAGAATAAATATATAATAAAGGAAAACAGGTTCAATGGAACATCGATGTAATGTTCCATTAGTTTCAAGTAGTGGATCCATTAGTTCCATTACTGTATTCTCAAAATACAGTAATCTCACTTCATCCCTACCTTTTTTTTTTCAACCGCTGTACACTTTTACATTCCTCGTGTACCCATCAGGGAGACACAAGTTGTATAATTTTATACCATACCTGAACCTTTTTCCGGGAATATATTGGTGAAACCGCAATATTTCTCGGAAAGGAACCGTGGTTTTATCTATACTGGGATGAAAACATTTTGAAAATTATTTTTTAAGTTATCAACTAAATATCTAATTTTGTACAATTTGTCATTTTCATCTCTTGTTTCATTATCACAAACATTTATTAAACTTAACAATAGTTCAGTTGTGTTTCTTGATTTTTTTTTTTTTTTTTTTGTTTAACCTCTGGAACCACAGTTAAGTATATCTTCAAAGGATGAGATGAATGAATTGTAGCGTGTGTGAAAAATGCCATGCCTGACCGGGACCTCCGGATGAAAGGCCGAGACGCTACCACTCCGCCACGGAGGCCCGCATGTTTCTTGATATTAGCTTACAAATAGTATTCTACAAGGGTTTTAGACAGTAATCCTGAATTTTAGGTTTTTCCTCCGGCCCCATCCAAATAATAAAGCCAATAAATGCCTTCAGTTCACCAAAGTTTATATCTCTCCACATTATTAGCCGAGCAGATTGCCACCGATGGAAGAAAAATATTAATGGATCGAATATTATATTCAAACTTTCAATAAACTCATCGGTTCTCCACATATCATTAAAAGTGGATTTGTTTAGGTCGTTCTCAATATCTGATTATATTACTTACAAATACCTAACGGTCTTGGGTTCGTATTTACAGGATTATTATCATCTGATATTGTTACATCGGCATTTCTCTCAGCATTAGACAATTCAGAGCTACTGCTTGATGCTCTAAAGTCATATGGAGTGTAAATTATTGAAGAAGAAAACTTCTTAACATCGTATGTTGTAGAAGGAATTGGTTCATTGTTACAGTTATTGTTAGGTAGGCTGAAATCGGTTACATTTACCAGGTTACGGTCATGTACAGTTTTTGGATTAGATGTTAAGGTTAAAGTTATATTCTTACGATTCGATATATCAATTGAACATAATAATTTTGTATAAATTTTCATATTAGATGCTGAGGGAACAGTCACATTATAATAAATATTATTATCGAATATATCTGACTGACAGGTTGTTTGTTGAGAACGAGTTTGTTATATATTCTTAGACTTGGAAGCTGTACTACTGGAAAATTTTCTTTTTACCCACGTCGAAACGGAGACGGTATATTCATTTGGGGTAAGAGATTTTGTATAGGCGCGCGCGTGTGTGTCATTACCATTTTCCTAAAAACATTCTGAACCGATTTTTATGCGGTTTTTTGCATTACATAGGTATCACCTCAGAGTATTTTCTTAGATTAGTTTTACACTTATAAGCCGCCAGAGGGCGCTGCAGTACCTATGTTTCTTCAAAACGGCTTAAAGGGTTTTTTAAAATATTTAATTTTATCACTTGTATCTTTACTAAATAAAATAAACAACACTTTTTAGAGCCATTAGCTAAACTCCTTATAAAGTCAGAAATTCAAACCTTTTTATAATGACAAAGCGAGCCAAATAATAAAATAAATATTATTTTACAAACTTATTCTTTTTTGGTCGATTGCGCTCACCACAAACACTAGAATCGACTGTCAGAAGAAAACTGTAATTTTTTTCGATTCGCTATCATTATAATTTTCGAAAGTTTCAGAATTTCTTGATAAATCGTCAAGAAAATTCAGTAGTTCACTATCTTCAATTTTTTTTCCATCTCACAAAACGTTAATTATGAAATAATACAATAGACAATGAAAATATACTGAAACTCACAAGAAAACGTAAACCGGATAAGACGCTCGTTTAAAATCATATATCGGAGAGATTAAAATTTTATAGGTTATTTTGGAAAGATGATCTCAAAAAGACAACATGGTGCCGATTTAAAACCGAGGACCGAACTACTTTCTACCGACCGTAATAAACTAAATTTCCATTTAAAACGCATTGTACTATGCTGCTGCGAGATACACAAAGCAAAATAACAGACATATCTTCGCGTTGTTCGATTTCGATGGACATGGCATCCAGAAAAACAAACATTCGTGTGCATCGTATACGATGTACACTGCTATTAAAGTAATAAAAAGGAAAACGCACAAATTAAAGCAACAAAAAAATAACGGAAGACATCTTAGCATTTGAAAAATAATCTGATTCGATCGGTTTAGAAGTTGGCGAAACTCGATGAATTTATTTGTGACCGTCCTACAGGTTGATCGGCCAATTTTGTCGATAGGCTCGGTCAGTTAAAGAAGAAAAATGAAGACCTATTATTATTTCATCGATTATAAGAATTCGATAAAGGCAATATTTTACATTTGCTCCGCAAATTAAAGGAAAATAGCGTAGCGGTAATGGAAGAACGCTATACGGGAGCCCAAAATCGTAGAAAAGAAATTCTAAAAATTTATAAAAGGTCGAAACGTGCAAGACGTGTTTGTATAATTACAATAAAACGGTTTTAATGTAAACAGCAAGTTACTACACATTTTTCTGTGCTCACGACGAGAAGGGAGAGTCATCGCAATAGATGAATAAAGAATTAGAGGCGGAAGGGTAATCGAAAACGTGCAGCATGGGAGGAAAAGGAAGATAATTAAAAGCAAATCGAAGGAAACCAGTGCAGTTGGTGATAGGTTATTTTTTTTTTACCACAAAGCTATCCGTCTTCTTCAAGGTCTAGCAAGTTGTGAGGACGGACCCCGAAATTATTAGCGAGAGTAAGTCAGTATTATAGCATATAAATGAGTTCAGCTTTTAAAATAAAATGTACAGAAACGTTTTCAAGTTTTATTTATTTACTTTTTTTAATATGAAGGTTTTTCTTTTTGAAACTTTTATCGAAGAATAGTGTGACTTTTTTTTTTTTTTTTTTTTTGTTCTTACTGACTTTGTAAAGGTCTGGGTTTCGGCTGAAAAAGTGCATACTACGGATAGAGCAACGTGAGAGTCAGTGTACTGTATTAAAGAGGATATCGTGTCAAAATATTACGAAGGTTTCATATCCGGGCTGTTTACTTAACTAATAAACAGATTCACGACTTTCGGTTACGTGCACGATTAAGATTCTAACTGTATTTTTTTAGACTTAGTTATTTAGACGTTTTAGACAATTATTTAAGCCGTAGAATCAGCAAATTACAGAATTTAACTGAATATAATAGATAATGTAGAGTTAAATAACTTGTATGTCAAAAGGAAACTTTAAAAATTAGGATGAAAAATTAAAAGGCAAAAAACCGGTGTGTACCCTTCATATACGATTATAATGCGTTTCTTTTATACGGGCGAATATAAGATGATATATGTTCATTGCAGAAAGAGGCGGTTCGGTAATCGATTTATATGTATGCTTTCTCCCCGTTTATTTAACTGAATCTATAGCACTTTTAAAGCGTTAGCCGAGATGTTCTGTGATCACTATTCGATTTTCTTAATTATTAATAATTTTTTAGAGGTAAAAAATAACGGTTAGATAACACAAGCCTGAGATGGTTGAGTTTTTTATTTTTGTTAATCGATTCTTATATATTTTTTTGCGTTAAATCCAAAAATAACGTATATTTTTTTCCATTATGTCAGGAGTTTTCGCATATCGCACATTTCAAAATTTGTAAAAAGTTAAAAAATTGAAAACATTTTTATTGACTATTACATTGATAGTCTGAAGCGGTAGGGGGGGAGGGGTCATTGACCCCGTAATTTCTAATAAAAATTGCCAAAAAAATAACCCTAATATCTATTATAGAACATTTTAAAATTAATTCATTTTTATTTATTTAATTAATTAATGCGATACGTTATGCCTTAGGAAACCTCTTCTCCTTTTCACTAACCCATCATGACGAAGTAAGTAAAATATTTACAATTTTATTCCATGTGTCGAAATTTCTTTGGACGGCTTATACTCTGCTTCGCACTTTTCCTTCTGTGTTCTCTATGTATAGGGTTCATATAGGTGTAACATCCAGCAATAATCTACCATCATCGTAGTAGTCCATTTTCCTTGATATTTCCTTTCCATTTCTTTCATGTCCATGAAATCTCTCACCCATCTCTTTGCTAACGGAACCCAGATTTTCAGGAAAATATTCCGCATGTGAACTTACGAAGTGAACCTTCAAGCTTTTGAAAGAGAGCTTATATTTTTGTACTTCTGCAGCAGTTCTCAAGTTCAATTTGAAGTTCGGATCCTTCTTATTACCCAAAAAATTGGTTACTACGTTAATAAAGGTTCCCCAGCTTCTTTTTCTGCGACTTCCATTTGTTTTTCAAAATTACCGACATATTATTTTCTGTATCATTTTCTAACATCAAGACCAGTAAAGACCCCCCCCCCTCTTAGTTTGGCTATTGATAAGAATGAAAATTTGTCGCAGATGAATTTAAAATATTTACCTTCTTTTTGGTAAGTCTCTGATAAATTGTTCCATCAAGCATAACTTGATATTCAAAGATGGAAGGAGATCCACCTCTGCATAGATAAGAAGAGATCCACCTATAGAGAAGCAGGTGGAAGGAGGTGACATAGATCCGAACAATGTTCAGATCTATGAGAGTTTTTCAGAGCAAATTTTTGGTTCCAGGTTCTAATGAAGTTCGTTTTGGCCAATCTTTCGTTATCCAATATTTTTTCTATCTCTGATATCCCATTCACATGAAAGCAAGGAAATTTTGTATATCCTCCTTGCTGTCCTAGGAACATTGATATTATTTTGAGAGCGCCGCACAGAACGAATTCTTAACTAGCGTAATCCTTTTCTAAACGGACAGAATATTCGACGGATATTGACGGATACGTATTCCTCATTGTGAAAAAAGACAATTTTGAGGATTCTTTTGGACAAATCTTTGAACAGTCTCCAATCGGAATTTTCGGATCGGAATATTAAATCGAGTCAGAAGTCCTCGTACAACAGTGCAGAAGACTAATTCTCCTTCTTCCGAAAAATATGGAAAAAAATCCTTTTTTCTGTACCTGAACCAGGAAAATAAGGTGCCAGCAGCTAGTAGGTTCTTCTCTTTAAGCTTAGAACCAAGCAGTTCTGAATTTTCTTTGGCAGATGTAAGTCTCGAACCAAGTTGTTTAGTTGAGACTGTGAATAAAGCTCTGATACACAGGTATCTCCGGGTTCTTACTCCTCATGTTATCTTCATTTAAATCACTTGTGAAACCGTCTATTTCAGGTGCATTTTCTGGTGGAATAGGCACTGATACGTCTGGACCATGAGAAATCGAGCGTAAGTAAATGGCATATTTGGATAGATGATTCTTTTTTATTCTTCAAATTGAAACCGTGAACACTAGTCGAAAAAAGTTGCAATCTTTGATATGATTTCGTGGCTAACCACACCATTGTAATTCCAAATCTGAACGCTTCTTATTCACTCTTTGACCATCGTATTCTAAGTCCTTTAACAAATGTATAGCAAACGTAGTGGGGTGCCTAAGTATTTTCTTCATCTCCTATTTTCACCCCGAAATACGTGAGGTACATTTGACAAAAGAAACTTCTTATATTTATTTTTTTCCTTTCCATCATTAACTAACCACAAATATAACAAAAAGAATCTGCAGAATTTTTGCAGAGCCGTTTTGAAAACGGAAATTTTGTCGTCAGGCCTGAAAATATATTTTCCACATACAAAACGCGTTTGATCATGGAGGACGGAAAAAAACTCGATTTACGCACGCCGAGGGTTGAAACAGCACTGATAGTAGTTGCATGGTGCTTGAGTGACGTGGATAGGTGCCAATAAACATGTTAAATCTTGTTAAGCCTTGTCACAACCTGTCGGCCAAGCTGTCAATCCGTGAATGCTATTCCATGCATTCATGGAGAGCCAACTCTGCCACCTTCTCGTCATCTTTCAACACACCTCGCCCGTCTCTTCAGACCACTCAACTGTTTAGCTATAAGAATGTATAATATTATCCCCAAAAATGTATATATTATATTAATTTAATATAAAAAAAAGTTTTTATAAATTTTGAAATTCGGGATTTGCAAAAACTCCTGACGTGATGGAAAAAATGAAGATTATTTTCAGATTCAGCGCTAAAAAATACATAAGAATCAATGATAAAAAGTTCAACATTAAACAACCCAAATTTTGCAGGCTTGGGTTACGGCTTTTGCCAAAGTTAAAATGGAATTCTGGAAATAAAAAGGATTATCAAGAATGCAGAATTTAAGAGATAACCGATATAGAGAGTAATTTAATAAGTATAATTAAAGCGCCAAAATATTAACAATATTCCTACAAAAATAAAAGCTATTTTACATTTTTAAATAAGCAAAGTCGACTCGATATAGAAGTTCAACTCATTTCATTTTGCATTTGAGTTGTTTTTTCGTTAGTAATTTTCATTATCGATTCTATTATCGCTATTTTCTAATTATCGTAATTGTTATTTCACTTTCCGAGTGTAATTACCTTTACTAATTACTTATACTATGGTGGTCTGAAAAGTTGTTATCGCTATTAAGAGGTTTTGTTTTTAGTTTTCCTTCTACGTTATTACTAATTTCTTTTTTCATTAATATTAATTTTTATATATAACTGTTATATATATATTTTTTTTCTTTCTTTGTACTTACTATAAACTTCTTGGACGGTTCACAAATCATGAGGTAAGGCTGTCGCTAAACGTTCATAAAGTTAAATTTTTATTTTTGCAAAATATTTTGCCGAATCAAGGACAATATAATAAACGTAATGTATATCCAAACATTACGTAATTATTCTGAACGTCCTGTAAACAGACATCTTAAGTATTCGGTGTTAATTTAATACATACAGTAGGCTACTGTAGAAATAAAACGCGATTAAAGAAACTGTAATAAGTTAAGTCCATAAGCGCGTGCGATCTTAAGAAATTGAACGGTTATAAACAAAATATATAGACACTTACACTTACTGCCGTTATTTGTACCCGCCATCATCTTAAGTTATCTGAGCTTACGCTAAAGAAAGAAGCGTTAATAAATTTTAATTTTCACGTTTTTAGGAAAATACCAACGAGCCGAACTACATATCTACAGTCGGTCTATTCAATTTTAATATTTCTCAACGTCAATTTAATGTCGGTTAAATGGAGTGTAATACCGAGAAAGCTGTAGAAATCTTAAATCTGATCATAAAAATACTATTTTTAAGCGAAAGGCCAAAATACTGTTTTCAATACTTTGCATTAAAAGCTATTTAAATTATTCGCAAGGTCTTTACAAAAGCAATTTTTAAACTTTCCTAAGCTACAAAAAAAAAACCCAGAAAACCCGCGATCGGTCGGGTAGGTTAGTGCCAATCAAAAAGCGATGTTAATTGAAAACAATCTTTCTTTAAAAAAAAAAACAATCTTTCATAAAAATAATTAACTTGAAACTTAAATTTGTTAGAAACGTCGATCGAATTCCTTAAAATTTTAATATTTCCATTATAAGTATTCAATTTCTTCTCAAATTTTGAACGCAATCAGCAATTGTAAGGCGGAGGTCCCGGGTTCGAATCCTGGTAAGGCATGGCATTTTCACACACGCTACAATTCATTCATTTCATCCTCTGAAGATATAACCTAACGGTGGTTCCGGAGG
>JAAAKQ030013335.1:0-12365 GCA_010016005.3 Zanna intricata
ATTTTAAAATTGTATGTATAATATAGTGCAATATAATTTTTAATTTAAAAATTATTCTAGTTGCTTTCCTGGAAAAAATTTACATCGAAACCATGAGAGAAAATTCCCCTGTAAACTTAAAAAAAAAATCATCAGAATGGGTTTATTTAAAGAAGAATATGACATGAACAAACGTAAATAATAAATAAAATTTGTGAAGCATGTACTATTATTGAAGTCGATTAAAAATCCCCTATCCTACAAAATAACAGAACAGATTGGAAGTTGAGAAACAGAAGCTGAATCGAGTATGAACTGGACTTAGCCGTTGAGTTTGTAGAAATTGTAGAAACCCATATGTTTGGCTGTTATAGACTATGCGGCCGGGTGGCACAAGCCACCTGAGAGTGAAGCGAATTCTCAACGTGAAGTTTGGATCTCGTTTCAACCAAGAGACGGCTCAGGAGGAGATGACAATGTTAAAGGAGATTAGAGGATAAGACATCTTTAAACAGAGCTGCTTGGAGATTAAAACGAGTCCTAAAGTCTTTAAAGAAAGAGGCATTTAAAAATTACTTCATTAATCTTTCACTTTCAAAAAGAGACAACTACTCTCAAATAATAATAATAATAATAGTAATAACTTTTATTGAAATATTGTAACTTAAAATATTTAACAAAATATAATACTCTTTGATATATGACCATCAGAGGGGTTGTAGAAATAAATATTATGAAAAATTAAATTCCTAGATCAAAGAAAATCTATATTTCTAAGCCTTTTTACAGTAAGTATAACTAAATACAACTGCCGACTATGAAATAACTCGTAGTTGGATGATTTTAATTGCGTATGCCAACTACGAGAAATTTCGTATAATAGCATTGATTCTGTAGCGCCAGCTACGAATATGCTGCTACGGAATCTAAGTATTTAACGTATAGTTGGTGTACAGAATAAGCGAGAAAAGTCAATTTGGCACAGATAAACATTTTATTTGACTCGCATTTTACTCGTATCGGCTTATCTCGTAGTCGGCAGTAGGTGACATAACTGTAATCTCATACGCCGACTACGAGATAATTCGTATAACGGGTTCATGGCATAAAAACACTGCTTGGAAACTGTTCTGCTCAGGAAAATTACGTGAAAAATATTTTATTCATTTACAAAAGAAATATAAAGTTGGCGTAGAGAATCAGATTCGGGTAATGTTGCCAACTACGGGTTACCTCGTAGTCTGCAGTTAACATGTTAATATTAGCCAACTGCTTCCACTAAGATACTGCTTCAAATTATCTATTTTCCGTAGATTCCTTGTTAAAAAACTGTTTTTTAGTTTTGCCTTATTTCCTGTAGAACAGGACAAAATGCACTATGTTCTCCTCTCTTTGCATATTACAAATAGAATAATAGAATTAGTCGAAAATGAGTACTTATTCAGATAAATCAAATCAGTTCTTGCTTTAAAAATCCTTTTAATTAAATTAAAATGTTCATTACTGTATACATAATTAAAAGCCGTCTATTTTTTTTTAAATTAGAAGACTGTGACTGTTGTTCAAAATACTTATCTAGTTTGATGTCTGGTTAATCATTTCTACAATAAAATTCACTTTAAATTCTGGGTAGACATAATTGAATGGTACGTTATAAATTTGAACAAGCTCTTTCAATTCATCGTAAAAATATATTCTTTTTTCTATAGTATGTCTTACTAAAACATTTGCTTACCTTGTTTCTGGTAGCTTCAAATAACGCTGTACGTATTTTAAATGGAGTCTAATTGTATGCAAGAAGACAGACTCCGATCCGGTTTCCAGATACAAACTATAAGCTGGAGTATTCCAGGGTAAACAAAATACTGTGTTTATAAAAAATCTTTGCAGAATCTCATCCTTATCATACATCCTAAACCCCCAACTTTTGACACCCTAACAAAGTACTACCGATCTACGATCTGCGATATTATCGTTTCAAAACAGTTACTCAATGTACTAGATGAGATTAATAAATTTATTCAAGACCAATTTCGCAACTTGTAATTTTTCTCAAAATACACTTCCAGAGGTAATTTTGATAACAGTATTATACGTAACTATTTACAATTTCTGTTCGTCCTTTTCTGTACCACCATTTTTCATGTATTTACCAAAATTCAACTGTAAATTCCACTTCTGGCAGCACAGTAGCAATCCATTTATTATTCTCTGTAACAAAATCAGATGTTCAGCTAGCATGGCAATATCATGAGCATAAGTCAACAACTTTATAAAAATGCCTGCTACGTAATATGAACGGGGGAGTCTTCCAAATCATTTCCATATAATTAATAAAAAAGAAAAAAAAAATAGAAAAGTTAAGTCAATAAAAACAGTTTATGTTTCTGATACCGTTTATTTTTAATGAGGATAGTAACTAAATGATGAATATTATTTATTCCACTATAACCTCTTCTAAATCGGGCTTGACATTCCCGCAATGTCTGGGTTGTTCTACCCAGAAAGCCTATCTAATAACATATTAAAGAATACCTTTCCGATAGCATTTCCGAAAGAAATATCTCTGTAGTTCTTTACCTTACTTAGATCTCCTTTTTTTATAAAATGGGAAAATTATTGAAGTCTTAAAACAATCGGGTACTTCAACAGTTTCATATATTTTATTAGAGATATCCAAAAATTTATCCAGTAAAACAGTGGGAACATTCTTTAATAACTCATAGGATATTCGATCTTCTCCCGGCGCCTTATAATTTTTGCTTCTTCTGATTATTCTGAGTAAGTCTTTTAAATGAAAGGAAGCATCCAAGGTTTCATCAAGAATTAGAGGCTTGCAATAAATTATTCTACAAGAAACAATATTTGGATTTAAAATCTTACTAAAATACTGCATCCACTCAGGACCTATAGGAAAATTTGCAGAACGAAATATTTTCCGTTTAAATAGCAGACCACCTACCAAAACTCCAGTTTTACACTTCTCTAAATTTAACTACCCGTCCTCTTAAACATCTGTTTCTCTCTTTCTCGAACAATTCTTGGTAAATTTTATTAAATTCTAAATATTCGTAATTGAAATGTTCCGAATTAGTCCTTTTATACATTCGGAGAAATCTAAACACTCTTTTCCGCAATTTGTGGCGCTCCTTAAAAACCATTCCTATTTAAAATTTTCACATTTATAGCTTTTGGACTATCCCCATTTTTTTTTTTATTAATATATCTATTAATAAATTTGAATCATGCTCTGAATCCCCAGACCAAATACTTTCTCTAACCTGTTGTTTTACTTTATTTTGGAATTTTTTTTCATCCTTTCTCCACATTAATTTTGGACGAATTGGTTGGGTTATCCAGGATCATTATTGATGATCGACATTTTGTAGTTATTAACAAATAATCTGAGAAGTATTCCTCCTACACTTGAAAGTTATCTATAATCTGCAATAGTTCAACATCCGCCACCGCAAAATCAATTACTGAGGCACCTTGCGAACTAATAAATGTCATTTCCCCACAAGTATCTCCTCTAAAACGACCACTTAAAATATTAAACTTAAGTCCTTAAACATTTTTAACAGGTCATTACCCATTTCCATTTAAAATCTCGTCTTTTGAATCTCTAAACAGTTTCAGATTCTTAAAATTCTCTAATATATATCTTTCGGAATTACTTGTTCCGATCCGAAATTACTATTAACGTCCCCAAGTAAAGCAATAGAAACTGCTCATTTTTATACTCCGATAAGAGATTGTATAGCTTCTCAAAGTCCGGGCTCCATGTATTATGATTTTAATAGACATGCACACTACAGGAGGAGAAAGACTTTTATAACATCGTATTTACCCAGTTAAGAAACTTTAAAACTATTTACATATTTTTTATCCTTTTTAATTTCTAACACTCAGCCGCCACTGGCTCTACCAAAGTCGGACGTTTTAACTGCAGGAATACACGTGACATTATAATTATCTAATCTATTCTTGAATATTACCAGATCCTCTCATCATCCTAGATAAAAGTTTCAAACTGAAGAAAACTTCGTATCTTCGTAGAAACATTATAAACTCTAAATTATTCATATTAATTTTTAATTCACACATTTATTTTACGTTACGATAATCAAAGATTCTTGTAACTTCGACTCCCCATTATTAGTTTTCCTTTGACTTGGTTGATGGTGCTGATGCAGTTCATGGAAGAAAAAAGTCAACTATCACTGCCGACACTACTTCTTTTGAACTCTGATATATTTGTTTCCTTTTTTCGATTGTTCACCTTCCTGTCCATCCATATTCTCTCTTTCCTCCGTTCTTTTGTGTTCCTGAATAAATCTTCGTCGAAAATTACTATTAACCAACAATCAATCTCGACGCAACTCTGAATCTTGATTAGCGGAACGCCGAGTTTTCCTAATTTCTAACAAAGTCTTTCTTTTTTTTCTTATTTCCAAGTCATAGTCCTCATTCACCTAGATTCTGCTCCCTTTCAGTTTAAAACTACGCCGCAAGATCTCTTAGTAATCTATGAAACAAAGGAAACTAGCCCTAGACTCACCTCCCTCTCTGCTGAGCTAATCCGTCTCACGTAATCAAGATCCGTTTTACGTACGTACTTCTACTGACATAATATTGTTAAATATATCAATCAATTTATTCTGTAGATTTACAAAGTTCTCCTTTTCTTGTAGACTTTCAATATTGCATGTTGTCTTTTAACGGTTTCCTTGAAATCCTCCTTTTCTACGACGAGTAGCTCTTCAATATTTTTATTTTTGTTCCTCTAGTATCGAACTGATATTACCTTTCCAATTTCCTTCTTAAAAATATTTCCATTTCTGATATTATTTCGCTTTTTAGCTTGTCAAGCAGAGTCATTAGAGTAGCCATATTTACAGCAATGTTACCAGAATTATTCTACGTCTCTCTTCTATATAACATAAATCTATGAATTTTATAAAATTAAGATTTATAAAAAGAAGAATACTTTTAAATACTTTTATCCGTTAATAAATAATAAGAGTAGGCTCGATTTGATAAAAAAACTGCAAACAATTATTACTGCAGTAGGCTATGATTCATATTAACAATTACAATAAACAATAAATATTATTATAATATTAATTTTAAAAACACTAAATGATAATACTTTCTTAAATGTAACTGATAAAATTATAATTAACACTCCTCAATATCACAATAATAACAAAAGGCAATCATAAAGTATTATAAATGATTTCAATAATCAGATTCTGATTATCATCTGCATACATGAATTTCATGGTTTTAGTAGGTGATGGGTGATTTATATGTAAGTTGGACAGCAAAGGTGCAAGAACATATCCCTGAGGCAAGCCATTGTTAAATATTCTTGACCTACTATAAGCCTCACCAAGATTTAACGTGATCTGTCTATTTGTTAGCATTTCACTGATGATGTTATCATAGATTTTGCACTTGATAACCCCTAATAGTTTATTTAATAATCCTTACCTCCAAATAGTATTATTCATTGAAGATAAGTCTACGAATGCTATTTCTGCTGAATACGTCTAAGGAATCTAACTTTCAAGATGCTTTGTTTGAGAGTAGTAATAATTTTAAGTATTCACCTAGTCCTTGGAGTGAATAAATGTGGTTTCACTTACGGAGTTGAGTAACGCCTGCATTTTGAAACACCTGATTGTATTGTAATAAAAAAAAAAATACATTCGTGTTAATGAAGAAAATACTTCATTTAACTAACTTCACTTACCTCTTTCCTTGGATAACATGATTATGGGATCTTGTTATTCTTGGGGATCATGGTATTTTCGATGAGTTATATCTTATGTTAGGTCGCCTACAATAAGTTTGGTAATGAATCTAAAAATGTAATTGTATGTGTGTATATATATATAATAGTTCATAAAGAATGTAGCAGATTATCAGGACATTTCTATTGATGAAAATAAAGATGAAAGTTTATATAAACATTAGTTCAGAAATGCTTCGTTAGCGAGTGTCAGCTAGCGAAAGATTTCATACTGATTTCTGCGCCTTTGGTATAATTAAGCCAGACTATAATTATTAGGACCAAAATTAAAGGGTAAATTTAGTGATTTTGTATGAAATCTAAACTTAAAAACTGAAAATAAAAAAAACAAATCCCAGAACTGTATTTTTAGCCGTTTTTGAGAATCTGAGTAAAAGACAAATGATTCGGGTCAAAACACACACAAATTTATGCTTAAAATAACTTTGTTAAATGGGTAATAGATTCATAAAGGTTTTGAACAAAAATTCTAGAGAGTTTAATTCTAAGTAAAAAGGTATAAATAAATTCCACAGAAACTAAATACAAAGTAAGAATTTCGAGTTTATTAAAAACAAAAATTTATTAAAAAAAAAAAAAAAAAAAACATATCAAGATATGGCAAATTTTAACTAGGCATTTAAACGAAAAAAAAATTTTCAAGTTTTTTTCGATTAAAAACTATGTGGGATCTATCAACTGGCTTTCACTATTGCCTGAACACCTATGGACTGATACCATATAAAATCATTAAAATATTTCTTAATTTTGGTCCCAAAAATTACAGTCTGGTATATTTCACCAAAGGCTCAGAATTCAGTGCGAAATCTGTCGCCAACCGACACTCGCTAATAAAAGTTTCTGAATCTATGTTTATATAAATTTCCTATTTATTTTCACCAATAGATCACGTTTTGGAAGTTTTTTACATTCTTCCTGAATCATTCTGTGTGTGTATATATCAATATATATATATATATATATATATATATATACACACGAGTATACTCAACGAAAGTAAAGAAGTAATTTAATAGAATAAAAAATTATATAAAATTACAAAAGTAAATGAGTAAATGATAAATGACAATTGTTAATAGGAATTGAGGTCTATTCTTAAACAATCATCTTACGCGTTTCGCGGTTTTATTACTACATAACTGTACCACGGTTTTAAGCAGAATGATGCCTTAACAAATCTTCTAGTTTTAAAATTGGCCTTTACGTAATCTTATTGTTTTTCATTTAATAAAATGGTATTATATTATTATTTTTATTGCTATTACTGTTACGAATACTGTTAACTATTTTCGCTTCTTTCTTAAATTAGCGAAACATGCATTTGTATGACTGAACGAATTATATCTTTTTTATTTATTATTATTATTATTATTGTTATTATGATGAAATCATATGTTTTGTAATTTTCTTAAATTAATAAATTTGACCTAATATTTGAGAAAAAAAAACCATAATGAAGAAATTGACAAAATGTTATGTGATAATAAATTATTACTTCATTATTAAGGTTGAAAATAAATAAATGTTATGTGAAATAATACTAATGAGAATAATACTCATTGCTGTTGTTTTAAACATTTTCACAAAACAAAAAAAAAATTTCTAAAAAATTTCTAAAAATTTCTCAAAAACATATTTAGATTAGTATGCTCTGGAAAAAAACGTAATGTATAAACTGTTGAGCACGAATAAACCAGCTTAACTAGAAGCCCATTTTGTTTAAGGACTAAATTTGGACATGCCTCTTATAACCGGCTTTAGACCTGTATTTGAAAACTGACCAGAATTTCTGGTATAAGAAGCGGCTATTAGCTCCTCAGTGATGTGGAGATAATATCAAAACATTCATTGTATCGATCGATTAAGGTTTGGACTTAGGATAGTGCTGACAATCTCATCTCTTATCATCCTGGTGGGCTTTGGGCTACACATAAAATTTCCTGTGTCTTTCTGACTAATTACTCATCATACAGCAGCTCAGCTTTGATTGGTTAGTAGGATAGCTGCAGTGGGGTAGCGTTTGGTCGATTGTTTTGAATAAAAAACATTCTTTTGAATAATGCAGAAATTTACTTATTATCTTACTTTACTTTAAAATGTGATAACTTTTTATAGATCTAGTAAAATATTAGTTGATGTTCAACCCTTAAATTGATACCTTTTTCGATCTGTTCCAAACAAGGGCTGACTTAAAATGAGCATCATTACTCTCAGAGAGTACAATTCTAACTAATATCTTTTCTACCTCAGATTCCTTACATAGCCGTAGAAAATCTCATGATATGAGTGTCAATAAATAATTAGACACAGGTTACTCTGGGACTAAAACGATTTATTTAATCAATGTGACATTTTTTAAAATTTCAACATAATCTTCAGCTTATTGATACCTTGCTGAAGAGAAATCTTTGTCTTGGAGGCAATTTACCACATTTTCTTTGACGACATCGTTACCATTAAACTTCTTACCACGTAGTACTTCCTTTAATGAAGAAAACAGATGGAAATCCGATACGGTCAAGTCAGGACTGTATCGAGTGTGAGGTAGTATTTCCAGATGCAATTTGTCGATGATTTATCGAGTTACCTGGGCGTTATCGTGAAGCAGAATTATGCCTTTGCTCTAATACCCAGGGTGTTTTTTCAACACTGCTGACTCATTTTATTGAAAAACATGTCACAATAGTTTATTCTAAGTTGATCTTCTAAAAAATGAATAAAAACCAAGCCTTTTGAATCCCAGAAAAAGTCATCATGATTTTTCTTGCTGGTAGTCGAGTATGGAATTATTTTGATAGATGAGCATCTTTTTTCTTTTCTTTTTTTTTTTTTTCCCCTCCGGATCGGACCCATAACCAAGCATTTACACAATCCGGAGGGGAAATACAGACATATACACAGAAAGGAAAACACTCAGGTCATTGGATAGTTTAACACAAAATCTCTTTATTGTAACTCTTAAACATGTAAGGGAAAACATGGTTTCAAGAACTTGTTTTCTTCGGTCCTCCAGAGCCCCCGGATAGGGGGAAGAGTCAAGAGTCCCCGACAGCTCATCGGGGAACGACACACCTAAGCATGCCGCCCCTCACTTCCCGGGCTGTCCCCCCCCCACCACAAATAATCCCTTTAGCCTGTCTTCTTCTTCTTTTTGTTTTATTATTTCAGCGAAACACGATTCTATTGCTTTCCAATTGGTTGGCGACTCTGTCATTTTCTCTACAAGGTTATTGGGAGATATTATTGCTCCAATTCTAGTATTTCTTCTTAGAAATACTAGAAATATTGTGTGTCGTCCCACTGACGACACACAAATAGTGTGTGCTCAGGTGAATCAATTTCTCCACAATAAGGACAGTTATTATTTTCTCTACCCCCTATGGCATACAAGTAATTCTGGAAGCAGATATGACCTGTGAATGCCTGGGTGAGCACCTGCGCTGTGAAGATAGCACCTACCTGTGAAGAGCACCTACCTGTGAAGATGAGCACCTGCGCTTCCACACCATGATTTTTATTTTTGGTTCCAGTTCATAATGGTAAGTCCATGTCTCATCACGGGTTAAAATATTGTGGAAAAAAAATAATATTCCCGTTTATACTGTTGTTTCTGCTCTGTGCATATGTGAAGTCTAGTCTCCTTATGGTAATTTGTCAACTTTCTTGGAGCCCATCTTTTGTACTGTACTTGAGCTTGTTGAAGATAATTTTATGAACAGACGCTTACCTGTAATTTCTAAGCTATAATCTCAACTGTAATCCGTCGTTCTTCTTGGATGAGATAGTCTCATCCAAGCGGTGAAGTTGCAACTTTAACCGGACTTTAACTATTCAGAACGGTTTCGACAATCATTGAAGTGTCACTGACCGTCTTTAAATTTTTCCCTCACTTGTAAAAAAATCTGCGGTTCATACAATTTTGTTCGTCTTCTTTGGTCATATGGAAGTAAATTTTAACCGGTTTACCATGTTTGGAAAGAAAAAACGGATCATTGCATCCTGTTCAACCAATTTCCAAACGTCAAGAGAATAAGCTATCGTAAAATTAGATTTTGAGGTTAAGAAACAGAACAATTTTATTGAAATAGCCTGTCAAAAGTCATTATAGGGTTACCAGCTACCGGATTTAAAATAAGTTTTGCCTTCATAACTATTTGCATCGTTAATTAATGAATAATACTCTTATATAGTATAAAACAGTGATTTATATAATCTTTTCTGTTTTTAAACAATGTTAAACAGTACACTCCGCTTTAACTAGGTAAAGAAGTATTTTTTATATTTATTATTTATTCTCTCATAACTAACACAGTTATAACATAAAATAACACTGTTACTGTATTACGGTTTTTCCCTTATTTTCTATACTAATTACCTTTGTTAATATTATTTAATTTCAATGTATTTGTATTCCATAATAATACAACGGATTTCTATTGCGCTATTTTACATCAATTACCTCAGAATTAAATTTTTTATACGTTTTTCTAATAATTATTAGCATTTATTAAGGCGTTTGTAATATAAAAGTAAAAAACTTGTTTTTAGACAATAAAGTTTTTTATTTTACATCGGATATTATAATAACTACTGAAGATATGGTTCTGAAACATGTTTTTTTTCCAATTTGTCAGGTCAAAAACCATAAGAAACCATTAAGTTTTAAGTTAATTAAATTTGGGTTCCTAGAATTTCAGTATGGTTTTATTCTTTTTGTCCAGGAATCGATGAAATCATTCATTAGCCGTAACTCGCTAACGGACCCTTTCCGAACCCTTGTTTTAAGAATGTTTTTCATTATTTTCGCTAGTAGAATGAGTTCAGAAAGCGACGGTAACACTACATGAATCACTTTATATTATCTGTAAAATTTAACTACTGATTTAAGTAACAATTTTTAATTAAATTATATTGACCGGTCTCCAAAGCGCGAGTGGTAGCCCTCGGCCACATATCCGAAGGTTCCAGGTTCGAATCCCGGTCAGATTTTCGCACGCTACAAATTATTCACCTCATCCTGTGAAGCAATAGCTAACGGTGGTCCCAGAGATAAAAAAATAAATGAAATTATATTGAGTAAGCAATTTCAGGGTTTATTCCTGCATACTTCCAATGTATTATATTTATAAAAATAAAACAAAACAAGCACTAACGAATAAATCATTAATAGATTTTTTAAATGAATAAAGTGTTATCTTTAAAAATAAAGAAGTAATATTGAAAAAAAAAAACAAAACCATTTGTTTATAGGTTATACATGTAAATATATATAAATATTTCTTTTCCAGTTTTAATTAAGCAATAGGAAGAAATCTTAATAATCAGACAATGGTATATCAAGTTATGTTACAACAATCTTTATCCTTTAGATTCGCAAAGTATGAATCATTGTGTTTGTTGATATTAACGGTGTAGTTATAGTGCCGTTGTAACCGTTTCATGATTTTTACACACAGGTTAAGCTGTATAATACTATATATAGTTAAGTTACTTGTTGGTAGGTCACAGATACATCCAATTGTCGCTCGCACGCATCCACACATACATACACGTGCAAATACGAGTGTATACGTGATTATAATATAAATCTTGATCTGTGACCGACAATTTTTCGGTGAAAGATGTCTAACAATAAAAGCTGTAAATAAGATCTTTTAATATCTAAAAGTTTAAATGGGAATACTGTTACCGGAATTGTACTTCACGTAATTATTTCTGTTTTACTGATATCCTGTATAAAAGTAGGTCACGAACTGTAAAGTGCAACCACCGTTCTATTAAACAAGGGAACTTGTATACAGTCATTTCAGCCAGAATCAGAAAAGGTAGAATTTGATTTGACTTATTATAAACGTACAGGATTAGGAAAGAATTTTGCTAAGTTCTGCACAAGAGACTGACTTTTCGTTACTTGATTTTGTTTCCGCGTTCCAAATTGCAGCATCATAACGAACCACCGTTTCTAATTTGATCCACTCAAATTTGTTCGATTTTAAATTGAGCGTAATTGAAGAACAAGTCAACCAATTCACATCAAAATGTCAGTGGATGAAGGCGTTACTTGATGAAAATCCAACATAGCAAAAGAAAATAATCAAATATGTTATTTGATTTTCACAAAATTATTTAATAAATCACAACAGCTGTTTCGGTATACAGTACATTAAGGTAATACGAACAGAATATTATCTGAAGAAGGTATTGTGTACAGAAACAGCTTTCTGTTTGTACAAAATCAGCTTTGAAGTTATTTAAATAATTATGTGAAAATCAAATAACGTATTTTTTATTTTTTTCTGTCAATCTTGTTCAATTTTTCACGTGCACAACTTACAACTTCAAATTCACTATTACAGCATATATAAATTTTCGTAAAATTGATCTAGTAGTTTTTGAAATTTTTTAGTCACTAAATTTTATAAATGCCTATAAATAAATATGTACTACATACAAGGAAAGCACAATTTAATTGAATGATATTTTTGTACCCTCTTATCTCAAAACGTAAAGAATAAAGTAAAATTTATATGTATATATACACCTATATATATATATATATATATATATA
>JAAAKQ030013357.1:0-18209 GCA_010016005.3 Zanna intricata
TACACATATGTAATAATGCCTATTAAATTATATATACACATTTTTAAAAGTCCATAAAATTTTGTTTCACCTAATAATTTTTTTAAATTTATTTTTTTATTGTGATTATTCAGTTATTATTTATTGTAAAAGTTTTTTTTACAAACACTGGTTAATAAGTATTAATAAATCAATATTATTTAAATTTTAAAAAAAGTAGTTAAAAAAAGAAAAAAATAGATGAAGTCTGATTGGAACTGATGTGCCTTCCCTTGTAAGATCCAAAAATATCATTAATTAAAATTTTGTTGGCTATAATTCTCGAACCGTGAAAATAAATATGATTTATGATATATCGTTGAGAAGTTCTCAATGCGGGCTTATTACTGCAGTTAAGGAAAAGTCTGAAATTCAAATTTTTTGGACGCTTTTGGGTCGAAATTTTTCGCGATTATAATACTTCCTTTACTTCATGCAAGGAAGTAAAATTATAATTTTACAGAAAATATCAAGGAGAAAAAATGTTGCTAATAAATTTTACACATAATGTCAATTGAAAATCGAAAAAAAACCTTATTATTGACGCATAATAGCAATAATAGTCAAAAAATGGAAGAAAAACAAGATTTTTTGGGATTTTATTTCGCGTACTTACATTCACACCAAATTTTATGAAAATCGGTCTCGCAGTTTTTACGCAATAATTTTTCAATCCAGACTTGAGCACTCAAACTTTCAATGCATTTAAAAAATTTTAATCTGTTAATTAGGAGAGCCTAGGTACTTTTTCAAACATACTTGCAATTTTTTTTTCTTTTAAACAAATTGAATATCTTGACGAATTTTTATCTAAATTAGATTAAAAGATTAAAATTTTTTATAAAATTTAAAAATATAGAGGGAAAACGATACAGAGGGAGACCCAGATTAAATTTCATGCAACAGATTAAGGAGGACATTGGATGTAATTCATATGAAAAATTAAAAAGGAAAGCTAACGAGAGACTCGCATGGAGAACTGCTGCCAACCAATCTTAGGATTGATGATCAAAGAAGAAGAATTTAAAAAAAGTAAAACACTGATAAAAAGTACTTTGAAAAAAGCTTCTTTTTTACTTCTTTGTACGAAGTAAAGAAAGTTTTGGTTTTCAGATTTCAACGGAAATATCCATTTTGACTGGTTTCGGCGTGAAGTCTGTACGTACGTATGTATCGCGCAAAACTCAAAAACGATTAGCCGTAGGATGTTCAAATTTTTAATTTAGTATTGTTGTAACATCTAATTTTGCACCTTTCTTTTTGATTGCAATCGACTTGACAGAAATGTCCAAAAAGAGCCAAAAATTAAAAAAAAATTGGATTTTGGACCTTTTTTTAACTGCAGTAATAAGCCCTCATTGAGAGCTTTTCAACGATATATCATTTGTGGTAATTTACTTATTATCATTGGTTTCAGAATTATAGCCAAATAAAGTTTTCATTAATAAAATATGTCTGGAGACACCGAACACACACACACACACACACACACACACACACACGCACACGCACGCACGCACGCACGCATACACACACACATGTATATACAAAGATACGGAAAATTTCCATCCGGTTTGTTAGGTTCTTTAGATATTAAAACATGAAATCCGGTGAAAACCGCATATACCCAAATTGGACTGATTATAATGCTTTCCCTTCTAAAGCAATAGATCTGCTATAGCGCTAGACGGTAAAGTAACCCAAATGAGGAGTAAACTTAGAACACTCGTTTTTTTTTTTAATACTTATTATGAAAAGAGTTGTTAAAACATCAAATTTATCGGCAAAATTATAGTACGACAAATAAAAACCTATTTCTAAATACTTTTTGTACAAAATATTTTCTTTTTGATCATTATAAATATTTCTTACAATTTTTCAGATCGTAGTTTCCCTATTTATGTAATATTTTTTAAAAAATTCTTTATATTTTTTAGAAAATAGGACCATAAAAAACATTACATGTATTAACATATCGTTGAACAATTCTCTTATTAATTTTGTTTTACCATTATTATTATTATTACAATTTTATACTCATGAATTCTGTTTTATTTCGAACAGTATTATTTTTAATAATCTAATATTAAATGGCGACAAACCTATTTGAATCGTTAAAATAAGGTTTCAATTTAAAATGCAATATTTTTATATGTACTTTTGTTAATCTTGGATCATTTCCAAATGCGATTTACCTTTAACATTTTATAGAAATGATTTATTATTGTAACGGATAGTGAAGGAAATGTACATTTTCCTTATTATTGTTATATTTATGTATGAGAGGTTAAGAAATTAAATTATTACGTTTTGTGACTGCCGTAAAATTAAAGAAGTACAAATTATTAATATTGTTACTTTGTTTTAGAGTTTTGACACAGAACATTTATATCTCTCTATATTATGTCTTTTAAAAATATTGGATATCCATAAAAATTGCAACCCTCACAGCGGCCTTATTTCTCTTGTATATTGTTTATTGTGTGTATTTATGGCTTTATTTAACAATTAATTTAAGTTTATATATACATACAGTATGATTCCAAATTACACGGCAATCTCTCGGGAGATGATTCTATAGCAAAAAATAAGAAAACATTAACAAGTTTCAGCTTATGAAATATTTAGACCTGTTTTTTTCTCCCTCTGTAAAATTAAATCGTACTGTAAGTCTTCAGGTATAAATCAAAAAGTAAATTTAGTGCTTAACTTACGATTTTTATTAAATAAAAATCTCTTTTATGAATAAAATTGATCGCAGCCCTCTATCTTACTTAGATTTTAAGAAAAACGGGGGAAAACATGAAAATGTTAAAAAAGTTAGAAAAAAATAAATTCATTGGTAAATTATTATTAAATAATAATTTAATTAATAATTATTGATAAATTAATTTACCAATAAAATAATGTGTATTAAAATTAAACACAATTTTCAGACGTTCGATTTTAATCGTTGTGGTTTAAGCATACCTGTTTCTCAAACTCCCCTGTCCAAAGTCTGAATGATTGATCCAACAATAACAGCATAAATTCCCACTTAAATGAATGTTCAAATCCTAGACATTAAATCTTAATTGTTGATCAGCAGTTAAGATTGGTAACAAACACTAGTTTGTGTATTGGTAATGAAGTATTTCAAAGATGTATTGGCATAAAAGCAACACGTACTAAATTGTCTGATGCTGTATTTTTTTTACTAAAAGCCATATTTCCGCTGTAATCAATGAATTATATCGAAAGTCTCAGTTAGTAGATTGATTATTTGGTTATATTGCTCATTGGTTAATTTTGGATTAACGCTATATTTCGACAGGCAAGATGAATTATTGAATACCTGATATCGGAATATTAATATTTTTTGTGAAATTAAGTCCCAATTTATGCGCGAATTTAGCTGCACAAAAATTTTCTTGATACCAGAGTTTAACTGTATTCTGCAAGTAGTATTGTTTATATATTTATTCGTCGCATTGTATGCAATTTTTAGATAAAATGATATTTCTATTTTTGTGTAAATCAAGAGCACAATGTATGTTAAATTTAATTTTAGAATCAAATGTTTAATGAATTGATGTACGATGTCTTCTCTAACATATTTTACTCGTATGAGACAATCTCCTAATAAAATGGTCAGAGCTTAAACTACTAAAAAAAAAAAAGTTTTGTTTTTTGTTAGAAATTCCTGTGATAATCGATATTTAGTCTAAAGATTTTTTACATCAATATTTAAAGATTTTTACATCATATGCTGAATGATTACAATAAGTTCAAATACGTCAGTTGGTAAATTTATGTTGTTAAGCGAATTCATGATCACATTAATAAACTGTGAAATATTAAACAAAGATTCCCTTTAAACTGAATTAATCTCAAGAATATTCTCTACGTGATGATTGGCTATAAATAAGTCATTATTTAAATCTATTTTTTCATAAATTATTTGCCTCTAGATAATTTTCATTTGCGATTAATAATGTTTTTAAATGGTCTACCCTTTAATGAAGAATAAAGATAATGTAACTTTTGAATTTCAGACAGTTCACTTCTAGAATAAATTAAATCGTTAAACGTAATAAAATACGAGTAATATTACGATCAAATGATAGTAGTTAGATTGGTGGCATTTAAATAAGATTGGCTAAAGTTTAAGATATATTTTGAGTTGAATTTAGGTTATCAAGATTATAACAATATATTAATGCATTTAGTTTCTATGATACGTAAATTAGCTTCAGTCTGAACTTAATCTTAGCTTCAGTCTTTTGAAATATTTTCATCAGAATCTTAATTCTTCTAAATAAATCTTCCAAACTATTAGATATATTTACAATAATAATAATTCCAAAAAATAAATTTTTTTTAATCTAGTGAATGACTAAATAATTATTGGTGAATAGTTGCGTGTCGAAAGATGTCCTTCAATATATTAAAGATTAGTAATAGCATAATATAAAAATATGAAATATCACAATATAATCAAATTAAAGTACTTTTAGATTAGATTTTAATTTATTTAAAATATAAAGTATTTTAATATTTTAGAGTCCACGCATCGTATAAATTCTCACTACTAAAGATTTCATATATGATTTAAAAATTTAAGTAGGTTAAATTTTAGGATCCTAATAAAGACGAAAGATATACTAGTTAAAAATTATAGGTTCACAAGATTCTTTAAAAAAATCAAGAAAAATCATTACTTGATTTCATGTCTTAGCAATATGATCATTTTATAGGCTTTTTAATCGATGTAAAAAAAAACCTTAATTATTTCTTACGACCGGTTTTTTGAACACATTTAGTCAAACAATGTTGCCAAGATCTTTTTAATTATCTATATATGGTTTTAAAAAGTGGTTTAATAAATTAACATTTCAATTAAAATGTAATGAAGAAAGAAAAAATAGCTACCTCCTTTATTTTAATCGTGTGAAGTATGTTTCACCATTTCTCCCTCACTTTTGTCTCCTTCTCTCTTTTTCCTGTTTAGCTTCCGAAACCACCGTAAGGTATTGTAGTATGAATGAGGATATTATGTATGAATCTAAATGAAGTGTACTCTTTTACAGTCTCATCGACCATTCCTGAAATGTGTGATTAATTGATACCCAACTATAGAACACCGGTATCTACGATCTTGTATTCAAATCCATATAAAAGTAACTGAGTGTTACTATACTAAGTACAAAAGAATGAAGTGTGTTCCTCTCTCTTTATCTTTTTAGCCTCCGGAACTACCGTAAGGTATTACTTCAGAGGATTAATGAGGATGATGTGTATAAATGTTAATGAACCGTAGTCTTGTACAATCTCAGGTCGACCACTCCTGAGAAGTGTTGTTAATTGAAACCCAACCACCAAAGAACACCGGTATCCACGATCTAGTATTCAAATCCGTATAAAGTGTGTTCCTATTTTAATCCAACCTCACGGTATTTGGGTTTATATATGTGTTTGTGATGTAGTTAGGACTATCGCTTTTTGCGATGTATTTAAGATCTTACAGTAAAGTTACTTGAATTTTGTGGAACGATGAAGTTAACGTTTTCGACAAATTGTTCCGTTCCAAAATGGTGGACAGTTCGTCTATTAGAGAGAGCGCGCAGACAGTAGTATTTCTCATTAACCGCTTGGAGGAATTTTTTTAATATAACTATAAATATGAACTTGTATTTATTGTCTCTACAGTAAAAAAAAAAAAAAATTGAATTAATTCCTCGAAATTCATCAATAGGTTTTATGTCTGGTGTCCCTTGAAATAATGTTGTAAATGTATTTAGAACAATTATTTTTGATTCCGACTTCCACAGTTAATTCTATTTAATGTTTAATCTGTATACATCATTTTGTATGAAGATCCACTTTGTTATATTTAGAACAAAAATGAAGAAGTTGATGTACCTGTTCATAGAGAACTGCTAGTATAACAAGATTTTAACTAATCCCAAAAATTAGAAAATAGGGAAGACTTAGTTTGAGAAAAAAATTTAAAAAGAAATTTTGAGATCTATTTTACTCGTGGAAAATAATTTCTGGTTGTAAAAAAAAAAAAATTCAAGAAATTTAAAGATAATCTAGATTTATTGCGGAAATAAAGATTTAGTCGAGCTGCAGACATCATCTTAAAATTTAATTGTTTTCTTTATAAATTTATTTTTGAAGTAGCAACTGTATATTTTTGTAAGAAATAATAAAAGAAAAAAAATTTTATATTTTATTCCGAATCAATGAAATATATTCTATTATTTCAGTATTGTAATCTATACTCTTAGTACGCTATCGTTCAAGACGTTCGGGTTTGTTGTTTCCACCGGAAGGTTGAAATTTAACGTTTTCTACAGGGAGGTCTCCACACTTCGTTAGTCAACCGCGGGCTGAAACAGGTCGCATCCACACAGCCAACGAATGTCCAATAAATCTCGAATAAACTTTAGAAAGGGGTGAGAGACCCGAGGAGGTGTATAGTCTCCTGGTAGTAAAAAGTTTGTTATTCCGATCTTATCTAGAGGTAGCGCCTGAGGGGGGAACGAGCGAAAAACGGGAAGGGGGCATGATGAATAGCTAGTTGGTGGAACAGCAAACCGCCTCCAAGTCGCACTTTCTTCTCGGTCGCCATGACAACAAACGAATCCCTCCGACCTCACTTCACCATCCTACGTTGCGTTGCCGCATTCATCCTTGTCATCTCTACAAAACTAACCAGTTATACCCTTGTTGCTGTAAACCACAAAACCGTTCATTTTGAGAAAAAAATAATCGTATACGTATATGATAGGATTCTATGTGTACTTACTGAATGCGCAATACTATTTTGCTATCATATACATTTAACAATAAAATTCAATTCTTTGATGAGAGACCAATAATACTAATTATTATTATTACTAATAATTCTTAAATATTTAAAAATTGGTAGTTAAGAGAGAATTTGTACATGTTACCTAATTGTATAAATGCGGCGTATGTTTGTTGTATAAATATGGCGCTAGAGAAGTGTTCTCATCCCTTATTTGTGGGATTAGTTGTAAATTCCTTCGTTCATAATAAATATACAATAATAATTAATACATTAAGGGGCATTAATACATTATACATTAAGAGGCAGGCCCCTTAATGTATATTTACATTTTTAAGCAGGGGTTTTTATAATTTAATGTACAGGTTCTAATAATACTTCGTTTCTTTCTTTTTAGTTATTAAATTTGCTGATATTATTTATTTTTGGGCCACTACTAAAAGGCAGTAGATGTAAGTTAATCTAAAAAAAAAGTTCTTCTAAACATTAAGGTCTACTTGCATGTTAAGATCTTATTTGAGTTTATTTACTCGATGAATAAAATGAGTAGATAAAACTAATCGGGTCCTTACTATTACATCTCCCACTGGATTTTCCTCTAATTTTATGATTATTCTTAATTTTTTATTACGGGATCGCCGAGTTTGAATCTACATGTAATTTATAAAATAAAATATACAAACTCATTGTTATTAAGTTTTTTGCTAAATAGTTTAGCTAACATTCAAGTTTTATTACTTGAGTAGGTCGAGACTGCATTACTATCGAACCTCTCTCTTTATCTGTTTAGCCTCCGGAACTACCGTAAGATATTACTTCAGAGGATGAATGAGGATGATGTGTATGAATGTAGTCTTGTATAATCTGAGGTCGACCACTCCTTCATTACTATCGAACATGAAAACATTTAAATCCATATAATCATACTTAATAATAATCCTTATTTTATTTATGCACGTGTAATTTTTACTGTTTATTAGTTATAGTTCATTATTATATAATTCGTATCAATAGTTCAATAAATAATATTTTTAAAAACAAGAATTTTAATTTAGAAGTATTTTTAAACTAAAAATATCTTAACTAGGGCTTGAATGTTTATTTTTTCCGTAATTACAATAATTTAGATTTGTAATTCTTTTATGTAAAATATTTAGAAATATCAAATTCTTTTTTTTTTGTACATTTTTCGTTGTTAATTAAACTATTATTGCTATTAGTAAAACGTACTTGAAATTTTCATTATATGAACAGTTCCTGTACAAGTTCACTATTTTCTTTGTCTTCATCGGAACTTGTCACTTTCGCTATCACTAGATGTATGATAATCTATTCGTAATTTCTGTGATTAGCGGTTCCATTTTCTTATATAAGGTGTCAGATTTTTTTTTTACATGTTCACGATATGGTTTAAAATTATCTCTATTAATTTCATTCATTTTTCTGCTAATTTTTAACATCCGACATTATAAGTATTGTGTTATTACATCATATCTTTTCATAGCAGACCTTACCATCTCGATCGGTCTTAAATCGGGATGTTAAAGTGGATGTCGTAGAACCTGAAGCCAATTTTTTTTTTAGTAGTTCATCAAAATGATACTTCATTATTTAAATTATATGTAATTTAATTACGTATTACAATGGTGGTTTTAACATTGTTGTATTGAAAGGAATATTTTCTAGTATTTACATATGCCATGTAAAATTTAAATTCGGAGGGCTTCTCTAGAAATGAAGTGTAGTGTGGTATGGAGCCATTATTGATAACGACCACTGACTGATGGGGAAGACCAGGAATTAATTTTTCAGATGCTCAATTCATGAAATCGTTGTTAATACTATTTTTTTAGAAATAGAATTTGTTTTTGTGTGAAACTTTCGATGTTAAAGTAGGCGCGGGGATCGTGTTTCCGTGAATCAGTTAATTTGATAGTTGAGAATTACAGTTGTGGTTGGAAGAGGACATACAAAGAAGATAGTAGGTTGTGTAAATACTCTGATGGAAGTATCTGCCGAGTCTTTTATTTACATCGCTGACATTCTGACAGAAACCAAACTGTGACTGTATTGTGTTATCAGGTTTAGAGGATCGTCAAAAGGCGGAGGTGAGGATGTGATAGTCACCGATTTTGAACTAGTTTTCCAAGTTAACATGGGATTTGGAATGAACTCATTTCTCCTCCAGCTTGAGTTATTAATAACAGATTACTGTTATTAATCAGCACTTTTACTCCTGCACCACTGTCATCCACTCAGGATTTTGTCGTCGAATGAAACGTTAAAATATAGGATTCATTCAACTAAACAATAGAAGAATTTTATTTTCTGAAATCGGTCAATGTTTTTAAATATTCTATCTTCTTTCACCGGCTCTTCCATCGGATGTCTTCTTTTTCAATCAAAAGTTTCCTGTTACCCGTACATCAGTTTTTTTGCCTATGACTTGCGAAGGAGAATGCATTTACACACGCCAACATGGGGTGTGTAGGGCTCTGAACCGTGGGGCACTAATTGTCCGAAGCTAGCCCATCTAGCGAACTAAACAGCCTTGCCAAGCGGCTAAGCAATGTAATCTGCCCCCTATCAACTAAACCTCCCTCACCGTTCTCCTCCTCCCCGAGACCGGACCCACAATTAAGCATTACACAGCCTCAGGAAGGTGCCTTTGGGTTCAGAGAATCCAGAGTCCCCGTGCATCTCATCATCGCCACCCATCCGAGCAAGCTTGGACAAGTGACGACTCAGCATAGGGCTATCCGTCACTCCATCCCCCTCCAGTCTGATTCTTCACCACACAATTATGGACTGTGTCTGTGCTCCATCTTCTTCGCTCTTCAGTTCTACAACAGTCATTCACTCAATTCATACTTCTTCATTCACACCACACCGTTTATTTATTTACTTTTTTTTTATTATTATTTTTTTGTTTAATTTAATTTTTTTTTGGAGGGGATGTATAGGTGTTCGTGTATTTGTGTGTTCACGACAAGGGTTTACGAGTCCCCATGCGTCCTCATCGCCGCCCATCCCGATAAGCAGGGACGCGCGGTGACTCAACAGAAGATTGTTCTTCCCCCCCCCCCGACTCCTTCGTGTATGTGTACGTGTGTCGCCGTCGAGGGTTCAAGGGTCCGGGGTCCATCTTCTGGTCTGGAACAGGATTAAAACACAGCAATCTAGAACCCTCTTAACGTCTTATTCATTTCATCCTTCTTTCTGAGCACCGATGTCACATATTTATCAACAGCATTCGAAGCATGTCGTGACTGAACATCAGTTTTACACCACTTAAACTCTAACTCTTTCAGGATAGCTGTTTGAAGTTCTTCAAATAATTTAATATAGGCAGCTCGTTATGTTTTACGTAAAACTCGTTATGTATTCGTCTTACAACACCTTGATCAAAATTTTCTAATCCACTAACTAGTTTTGAATGATGTTTATATATTTTCTGGTGTGCTGAATGAGCACGACTGCGATTTAGGTTTAAGAATATCCTGCTTTATTTTTTGGAGGTTTTGAACTTGTAATTTTGAAATCACACAAGCTTCACATTTTTAAATGCATATGAAATGTTTATCATCTTCTAATTTTCTTAACTTTATAGCTTCTTTCTTATTTTTAACTATACGTTATTAACTATTTCACAAGCTTGGGTACAGAGCTTTTTATTGTTAATTATGGATTTAAATTTGGCCATTGCAAAAAAAAAATCACTAATAAAATATACAAAAAACATACGAACTCGAGTTGCACACACAAAAAATTTACTAAAACGCACACATTACAGAAACAAACAATTATAACATTTGTACTTGGACACCCCAAGAATTGAACTAAATCAGTTTATTGAAAATGAAAAGTAAAAATTAGTATTGAATACTAGTCAACAATACGAAAAAAGGTTACTTAGATATTCTAGAATATATATAAAATGACCAAGCTATTAATAAACTGTTATAATTTGTACAATTATAAGTCTATTATTTAATGGTGATATAAATTACTATTAACATCATCAACAGTACTAATATCCGTTACAATTGCATATAAACTCAGTGCAAAACAATGAAAATATAACTGGAATGAAATACTCGTATGTTGATATAACCTTTATTCCTTTGAAGGTCATTCACTTTATGATTCGCTTGATGGAGTGTAATTATAATTTTTTTATAGAAGACAAAACTATTTGTTTTTGTACTGTATATAGTAAAGTACGATAAATATTTCTAAAGGAATTATTGTCTAAAAAAATTGAAACTAAATTTTAATTGTGGAAAGAATTTTTGTTATTTATGAAAATGGTTAAAATTGCAGATTACTCGGTTTTCTGAATGAACATAATGTTACGAGAAAAGAAACTATAATGCCCTACACAACGACTATCTGCCTCGCGCAAGCAAACTTTTATTTTTATCATATGCATTGTGCTTTAATTACAGATTTATATATATTAGAATTTTGTTGTAGTAAAGTGATAATTTATTCCTTTATCAAAACATTAACAGAATTGTTTAATAAAATAGTTATTGTAAATGTAAGATTTACAGAAAGGATAATAATAGTGTTTTGAGTGTTCAGAAAAAATAATTAAACAAGTGCTACTGGGTTACCCTGAGGAACTCCTGCTTCTGTTAAAGTTTTAAGAGATTTTAAAAATTTAATTACGTGATTTTTTTTTTTAAATATAGTCTTTTAAATAAAATAATCAAGAACATTTATTAGCTTATAAATATATAATTATATTGAAAATAATAGGGAAAAGAATTTATTATTATTATGTAATAATTTTTAGTTTCTTCATATCCGAGTGAATTCGGTGTTTTAATTTTATTATTAATTACAATATTTTAATAAATGTTTAATGCAATTAACAAGAATAATTTAAAATATTTTTATAACAAAAAATTACATCCAGTGGTGATTATTGTTTTAGGAATGTAATAATAATAAAAATATATAAATAAATTTTTGAGATAAAAAAGTTTATATAAATAAATATTAATAAAAAAAAAAGTGAAGGAAAACTAGTCGTTTAAAGAAAAAGTATATTTATATCTGAGCGTCAAAATATAGCAAAGTTGTTTACAGCTCTAAGGGTTAGAGATACTCATTAAGAGTCGTGAATTCGCAAATGAGCTGCCCTGTTGTTTTAATTTTAACCTCTACCACCCTCATCTAAGTCAACCGTTATATCTTCTTCTTTTTTTTTTTTTAATTTTTTTTAACTATGCGTGATAAATATTTTTTAATTCAAGACTTTTGCCCTACTCACACAACCTCGTCTAATGAGAAGGGAGGGGGAAAATGATGAGGTGGCGGGATTCTTTACTAATGATCAACACCCTTCTTCTTCTTCTTTTTCTCTTTCTTTTTCTTCGTTTTTCATCCCTCTACGTTTTAATGAGTCTCAAGAAAAATGCTCGCAGAAAAAAAAATAACTCAACCATCCCTTAATGATTTCCTGCTGTAATCCCTTCTACTTTTAATGATAGTCCCGTAACTGAACTTCTGTACTTTTTTTATTTTACATTTAGTATAAACTTTGTTCTTGTTGTTATGTTTGTTGCTTAGTTGTTTTTGTTTCTAATTTTTTTTTTTTTTTTTATACATTTACTCCTTTAAATCTAAAAACTGTATGTATAACATGGAAATATTTAATTTTAGTTTGGATTATAGAACATATTATTTAGAAAAAAAATCATAGAAATTAAAAAAAAATAAGTTATATATTAGTTATCAAATTAATTATAAAAGGAGAAATTCAGCAATTTATCGTTACAAATCAAATATACCCGCTCACGTGCGGTTAAAATTTAAAAACCATTAGATAAAAAAAAACAAATTTTGACTGGTTAAAGCTATTGAAAGCTTTTAAAAAGCTTTTCTTAAACCTATTTTGATTGATTGATTTATAAATCAATCAAAATAGCTCAATTGTTTATTATACAGTAAGGCTTATCCGAGTATATTAGATATCTTACGTACTTTACAATGCTTTTTAATTTCATAAATATTTTGAATCGCTGACTAAATTACGTTTTTCAGATATACTTATGGTTCTGTTGAATGGTATTCACTGAATAGCGCTGTATTTTATTTATGAAAATCGGGTAACAGTTCTCAAACTGTTATCGATTTTAATTGAAAATATTTTTAAAGAAAGTATTGTAGTCGCGAAAAATTTCGGATTTCAACGGATATAACTTAATAGGCTTACAAGGAAGTGATGTGATGTCCACATTATATTTTTTCTTTCAATGTGTTATAACGACTGTTGTCTAAAGTGAGGACCAATAATCTCCATTTATTTATTTTTTGTTGACTCGGCATTATCCATGAACGGTAAAAACCTATATTTAAACGAATCTCTATTTAAACGAACTATCTTTTAAACGAACGTTATTAACATTTTTAAATGTCGATTAAAAAACGGACCGTGTTTGAAATTTACAGCTTACGGAGTATCTGATCATTTGGATTAGAAGAAAATATTATGTCTTTAGCGATCCTTCGAGAAAAATCGCAAGGCAAAAAGATTGCATGTATATAATAGTAACCATTCAGAGTTGTTTCTCGGCGGCTTGCCTACTTAAGAAAAGTTTGATTACGACAGTGTAGAATTTGAAGAGGATAGCGAGTAGGTGTCCTATCATATTGCCAAACATACGGATTTAATTTACGGGAATAAAAATATGAGATATTTTAACATGAGATGCCTAACAAAGAGGAAGTTGCCCGTCATAGGGATAGTCAGTTTAAATCATAGGATTATTTATTACTCGTGAATATCAAAATTTAATCTCGAGTGATTCCTCTGTCGAGAAAATGATGTCCCAATACTCTATAGCTTTATATAAGCCTTTCTGGTTGACGTTCGAGGGCTGTCTATTAATATCTTCACAAATAATTGTTTATTCCCTAAACTAGGTTTACTTGATTACGAAGCATCTTTAAACCTCCAATATTTACAATTTTATATTCGGCTTATACAGACGAGTCGGTAGTCTTAAGGTCGTTAGTCTATCGCTAGTCTATCGCTAGTCTATCGCTAGTCTAGTGATTAACTCGTCATCGCAAATCAGCAGATTTCGAAGGCAAGAGTTCTAAGGTTCAAATCTTGTAAAGGCAGTTACTTTTATACAGTTTCTTTTGAATACTAGTTCGTGGATAACGGTGTTCTTTGTTGGTTGGTTTCAATTAACCCTATATCTCAGGAATGATCGACCTGAGACTGTACAAGACTACACTTTATTTACATTCGAACATATCATCCTATGAAATTAATATTTTACGATGGTTCCGGTTGCTAACAGAAAAAAGATAATGTCTTAAATCGGATCCCTCATGGACGCAGCAATATCATTATTTTTAATAATCATTAAAAATAAAAAAATTAAATTTTTTTTTAACATTTTTTATTTCTTTATTTTTTTTTTCATTTTTTTTTTTGTAGCACATAATTTCATTCTTGATGTGTTCATTTTATTATTTTACGTTGTTATTTTATTATTAGTACAGTTGAAAATGAACTTGACAACTATTTGATTTTAATTATATCAACTGAGTATTAAATAACTGCAAAAACAAAATTTCTCATCTAATTGAATTTAGATCTAAATGTAAGGAAAATGACTTTTAGCTCACCTTGTCGACATCAGACCTTGGGATACCTGTGCGTGGCCCCTAATCTCCCCTTTCCAACGATATTATATTTCCAGCTGGCTTTTGCGTGTTGACATACTGAATTATTGTACTTTTTTTTTACATGTTTACTGTAATTTTTTATACATAAATATTATCCAAAATACACTTATTATTACTTAAACGATCTATCTGGACAAACTCTGAACACAAACACACGAATCAAAGCTATCACGTAGTGAGCTACGCTGAATGGCGAGAGGGCCAGTTTTGGCCGATCTGCGTGTATCCCTCCTTGCCAACCCGCTCACCAATGACGCAAAATCAAAGTCGTACAGGTGAGTTTGACCGTATAAGATATAAAAGATACCGCATTTACGTCTCTGAGACTAATAGATAGGGAGTTATTAAGGCAGGACGATTTAGATCTTTTCGTTCCATTACAAATTTCTCTTCTGGTACCCGTATGTTTCGGTGTGATTTTAAAGTCATTTCATGTCAAAAGCTTACAAACCAAATAACCATATTATAAAGTATTTAAGGAATAATAATAAAAGTCATAGAAATAATTTAAGAGACATAATAATAAGTGTAATGAATGTAATAAGGGAAACACTACATGAAACACTACAATGCTTACAGAAACAGGAAGAAAGGTGTATTTAATATGGCTACCTGCTGCAAGCGCAATATTACTGATTATAGAAATAATTTTAAAACTTTGAAAATATGTAATAACAATAAAAAAATAAATATATTTGAAAAATATTACATTTATAAATTTAAATAAAAACATGAAATGATTGGCAACAACATTTACGAATATGATGTTTTAAATTTACATTATTCCAACTGGCAGTAATATGTTGTTCAAGTTTTATGGTTGTTAGGATTTATATTTTCTTCTTTTTTTTAAGGTTTTATTTCTTTTTTTTTTTTTGTTTTTTGATGTAATATAGAATTATTTACCGACTGATGATGCTCGATCCCGCAAAAGTCGACTTTACTGATTTTTCTGTTAAAGTTTTTCTGTTACTGTGTTTGGTAATTGTTTTTTTTTTAAATTTTTTAAGATATATATCATTCCAGATAGCACGGCAATATCTCAAGAGATGATTCCATAGCAAAAAATAAGAAAAAAAGGTTGAAAAATTTAGCTCTGCTTTTTGCTCCTTCTGTGAAATTAAATCGTATTAAAATTCTTAGGGTTTAAATTGAGGGGTATATTTGATTTTTTTTGTGGTTTTTTTATTTAAAAAATCTAATAAAAGTAGTCCCAAACCTCTGCCTCACTGAAATTTTCAGAAAATCGTGGTGTAACATGAAAACGTTTAGTCGAAAAATATACTTTTTTATACCTGGAATAAAATAACTTGCTTAAAACAATAAAATTACTAGTTCATTTTGTAGTGAATTTAATTCTAAGGTATATTAAAATTAAATTTTAGAAGTTCAACTGTAATAAAAAACTAAATGTACAAACTAGATTGGAAAAGCGATAAGGTTTTAAATAGATCAGTGCTATTTTAAATAGATACAAATGCTACAAATTATAAAAATAAATTTGAGAGACATCCTTCGAGAATATTTTTATTTTTTTATTGGTTTACAATAATATTTGATCAACAATTAAGTTTAGTGTCTAGTTTTTAAAAAAATCCATTTGTGCTGTTATTGGGCAGTCATTCACAGTGGGTGACATCACAAATTGTTTTTCATTTGGTGAGTTGAAGGATACGTTGTTAATTTACAGTGAAGTAAATAAAAATAGATTGGCTGCTTTGCATAAATAACGAGAAAATTATCCAAATCGAAAAATACCGGATTGTAAAACATTTAAAGCTTTTGAGAGGCAAGTTGAGAAACAGGTATACTTAAACTTACTCTACATTGTGAGAAATGCCAACACTAAAGTAATATTAAATGCTGTATAAGTAGTATCTTCCACCTCAGGCACCAGAAGGTTGTCACATCGCTTTCATGTTTCATAATCATGTGTGTAGCGAACGTTACGGGAGGGACAATTATACACATTCCATCCAACACGTTTATAAGAGTTATTATTTCCTGAATTAGATAAACGGATGAAATTCTGTGATGGTTAATTAGAAAATGTGAACGTCATCCTAATTTCTGAAGTAATATTCTAATTACTGATGAATCCTGTTTTACAAGAAATGGCATTGTAAATTATCGACACTCGCACTTGGGTAGACGAAAATTTCCATGAGACTGAAGACCGTACTTTTTCATTGTGTGGTGTGATCTTCTGGTGATAACCCCTAGGCCCTTTTCTCTTATTGTCAAGGCTCAATGGAGAGCGGTACTTTCATTTTTTGCAAACAAATCTGGAACTCTTCGAAGATATTCCACTTGCAGATAGAATGCATATGTGGTTTTTCAATGATAGCGCACCTGCTCACTACTGTCGTAATGTGATGAATAATTTAACATATTACGAAATGGATTGGTTGAAATCAACCTGTAATATGGCCACCTCGATCTCACGCCAGTGGACGTTTTTTCTGGAGATGAATGAAATCATTAGTCTATTCCGAAAGTATTGGCTCACAAGAATTTTCATTGGGGTATGTCAAATAGAAGAATCAATGAAATTAATTCACAAATGTTTTAAAGGAAGACGAATGAATATTTTAGTAAATATAGGAGGAATCTTTAAATTAAAAAGTAACAATAAAATGATTATTAATGAACAGATTCAATTTATTGAAAATAGGAAATTGATAAATAAAATTAAAAGATAGGTATAACCATTAATAAAAAATAAACAAGGCGGTCAGATAAGGCATGACGCAAATATAGGGAGGAGCGTTGACTAAACACTATGTAAAGATACCCACCACCGGTGGTTACCCACCGAGCTGGTTTATTGGTTAACGCGACATCGCAAATCAGCTGATTTCGAAGTCGAGAGTTCTAAGATTCAAATCCTAGTAAAGGTAGTTATTTTTATACCGATTTGAATACTAGTCGTGGATACCGGTGTTCTTTGGTGGTTGGGTTTAAATTAACTACACTTCTCAGGAGTGGTCGACCTGAATGAGATTTTACAAGACTACACATCATTCAAATTCATATAAATCATCCTCATTCATCCTCTGAAGTAATACCTTACGGTAGTTCTGGCGACTAAATAGCTAAAGAAAAAGAGAAAGATAGTGCGAAGACAGAAATTTAAAACTATCAGTACAATAAGTTTTGACAATGGAGTGGTTCCGAAACGCGTCAACAAGTGAGGAAAGAATGAAACTAAGAAAGCTAAACAATACTCGGCACAGAAACTAAAGTGATCTTAGCAGAAAAATTAATAGGAACTATTATCTTAATAACAATTTTAACTATTATGATATTTAAATTTTTTTGTTGTTGAAAAAACCAAAAGTATGTGATTTTTATTTTTTTATTTATTTTTTCTGTTTTGTTAAGTTCTCTGTTTGTTTCTATTTAAATTATGTTGTTTATTTATAAAAATTATTCTGTTTTAAATCGTATCACTTTACCGATCTAGTTTATGTGTTTTATTTCTAATTGAAGTTCAACTTCCCAAAATTGTGTTTAATTTTAGTAGACCTTATTTAAATAAATTTTCTCAGAATTAAATTTTCAGCAGAGTTAACTAGAAATTATTTATTTATTGGTAGATTAACAAAGTTTTTATTCCAAATCAAAAATATTGTATCTTCCGACGAAACGTTTTCGTGTTTTACCTCGTACTTAAGGTTTT
>JAAAKQ030013368.1:2524-18209 GCA_010016005.3 Zanna intricata
AATGTTGAATTTTCCTGGATAATCTTATCTTATTTATGATGTATTTCTATTTAATATTATTGTAATTCTTTCAAATACTTTATTTTCTCCCAATTTAACCGTAAAAATTTACTGAATATGAAAATTATTGCCGTATAAAGATCAAAGTGTATTAAGTCTTCTAACAAAATGATGATTTTTTTTTCTCCATTTTTTGTAGTTTATCTCGAGTACAACAACAGACGATACTTTTAAGTTCTGCAACTACTTTAGATATTAATGGATTAAAATATTTAATCCATTAATATCCTTAAATATTTAATTTAATAACCTTAGTTATTTACTTTAAAATATTTAAATTAACATAGAATATTCCTTAAGTAATAACAGAGTTCATTTAATTCTATAATCACTTTTATTTCTCTTTTTGTATTTTTTTTATCCTAAATGAAATTATAGTAATACAATGAGCTGAGAAGCTCCCACTTGAGATACGTTTAAACTCGTGATCCTGAATTTTAAGGGTTGTTAATTTATAATAAATAAAGAAATTTCATTTTTACATAACATTTGTATTTTGGTCGGTCTGCTTCCGTGCATATTTTAAATGTATGATTTTGCATTAATAAATTACTCTAAACTTATTTTCTTTTATCTAATTTTTATATGAATTACGTTTAAAAATATTTAAAAATTTGGATAAAAGATAATAAATTAAAGTAACAATTCATAACGGAAAATTACGAATATATCAGAAAATACTCTATTCTTAATGTTTTAATACTGTAATTTCGTCATTTAAATTTCAAGGTCAAAGTTCTTTTAATAGAAAATTACTTGTAATACATTCTGAATAGTTTTATTAATTGTTTAATTATATATTTTATTTGTAGCGAAATAAAAAAAAAAATAATAATAATAATCCACATACCTTTAAATTTCATAAATAAGTTAATAAGGTTTGCTTGCTGTATTAAAATAAAAAAATTAAAAAGATTAAAGATAAGTTGACATCTTATCCCAGTTGAACGAATCGATAAATTCAGCAGCCTTTATTTTAAAAACTGTTCTTACCTTTTTCTCTTTTTATATGTTAAAACAAGCAGGATGTAAAATGTTGGTATTACATATTCTATATAAATTATTTATATTTTTAAGGTTTTATTTTTTACTTCTTTTTTTATTTCAATCAAGATTTTACGAAATTAGTGTTAATTATTTTAAAGCGTAAGTATTAAAATAAATAAAAAAAATTGATCGATAGATAGTGTCATGGTTTCTAATACATTTTGTATAAAACAATCCCATTGTACCTAATTCACCTTTTTATTTTATTTTTTTAATAAACCGTTACCTAAATAATAAATAAAGAAAGAAACTGATCTATCTAGGAATACATTCATCATATTCAAGGTCTTGGTGTTTATAAACACAAAACTAATTAACGAATTTCTTTAATATATTATAGCAGTTTGAAAGAGTTATAATATCTTTTTCCTGTGTACCGAATTCTTACCAATTTACATATTTGTTTGTATATATATATATTCTTATATATTGCAAAATGATGTTCTCAAATATTTCATCTGTTGGCTAGTTAGATGTAAAATTATTTTAAATAGTAGGCTTAAATAAAGGATTTTTTTTCTTGTTATCTATTACAATAAAACTTATGTAAGAATTGATCATTTAGATTCAGATTGTATAGCATAATTTATGTTATTACTTTATTTCCAGGCTATTTAAATATACGTAAATACATAACAGCATACATTTAGGATACAATTTTTATTAGTTTTAATTAAATAATAACAAAGCTTTGAATTTTAATATTATTTTACATATTATACATCTTAATAAAAATTAGAAAAATTAAATTTATAAATTATAATTATTTTAAAATGCAGTAGTATTCAGTTTTTTCTTCTTTTTTTAAAGGCATGAAATTAGTTAAATTTTAAATCTATAAGACTTGTACAACTTACGATTAATAGAGGAATAATATACCCTCAATACCTTTGCGTTCTGTTCCAATAACTCTAAAACCAAATTTAGCAGCTTTAATCAAATATGAAAACTTCCATGACGAGTTGAGGAAGAGAGAAGTTTGAATATTATAAAAAAAAAAAAAAAAAAAAAAACGAAGAAGAGGTCGCGAATCAAAGATCCAGAATATGTTAAAAATTGCTGAGTAAGAATATATATAATTAAAAGTAGTGAAGTATTGTACGAATCACTAAAAATACAGAATACAAGGAGTATGAAAAGTTAAAGAGATTAACTAATAATGTAAAGAAATAAAGAAGTCAAAAAACTATTCAGATTAATGACTTTCTATTAAGTAATTATTTTACAATATACGAGTATATATTATATATAAAAATATATAAATATTTTAATGAAAATTAGTTTTAATGAAAAAATATACAGAAACTAATTAATTAAATAGTATAGCTAATAAATTGAACATAAAAATCATAATTTATTTGTCAAAATATACTTGAAAACAGAAATAAAGTCATTAACTAATTTTTTCTTTTATTTTTGGATTATATAAACAAAAGAAGAAATAATTTTTATTTAAATATTTAATAACTCGACAGCAAAATGACAAAGATTTTACAACAATCGTTGTCCAACTAAGAAAGCATTTTTTTTTTTTTTTTTTTTTGTTAAGGGGTGCGTTATCAGTGCTACATCCCCTACCTGGTTGAAAGGGAGAGATAGCCTGCAGGAAACAAATAAACCCTTGATAATTCACCAAAGATAAAGCCCTATTTCTTGTCCCCCTTAATCAAACATTACCACCATAGTGTGTAGCGCTATTCAAGTTTTCTTTTCTTATCATATTGTAATTGTCACGAACTATGTTATATTTTTTGTATAGTAAGAATTGTGTTAGGAATTTCTAGGATATTAGGCCGTGGTTTGTTTTTACGTACTAATTTTTTTTTATTGCCTTCTTTCCTTCCTTCATAATCCCCTAATTTTCTTTTAGTCCTTGTATATTTTATACTTTCGTCTTCCGAGCCTAATTTTACCAAATTTATATGTATTTTATAAAATATCTTTGTTTAAACGTGGTTCATGTATTTTTGATTAATTCTAACGTAAAGCTTCAGTTACTTTTTTCTATAAAGATTTTCTGTAAGTTATTAGTTTATAGTCTAATGTAGCGCCGATGAAAGCAAAACTTCTTTCATAACCTATACATTCATTGACTTAATATTCCTATTTTGTTTCTTTTTAATGTAGCTACCTATAAACACGGAGGTGACTGAAATGATAAATTTTCATTATTATATCTTTATATGGTGTAAATTTATTTAGTTATTTTATGAAGAAAATATGTAATTGTAATAACAAATATATATATTTTTAAAATTATAATAGTAAAATAATTATTATGCCGATCTCCAAGGCGTAATGTTATTGTTTCCACTTTTTCTCCGGAGATACCGGTTCAAATCCTTTAAGATCTTTAAAATCTTTATTGGAGGAGGAGGTATTTACCACTCCGCCACAAAATTCTGAATGATATTAGTTTAAAATTAGGAAATATTTTTACCTCTACTTAAATTAGTCACTGATTTCAGTAAGCGAAGTATTTTTCTGTTCCTTTTTATTTATTTTTAAATTAACTTTATGTTTCATAATCTTTTGTACATTCAGGAGTTGTGAAAAACTGTATTACAGAACTGGTTGAAGTATTTTGAAATTTAACCAATAAAAAAATTCCTACAAGTTCCTCTGATCACATTGGATTTATTAATTATTATTTCAAGTATATACCGAGTGAATTTAAAAATGAGCAGAACTTTTGTAAGTGCAATCATTTTATCGTCCACACAATTATACTATACACTAAAATCCCACTACAGAGATATATTTGATTTGATTCATGGAATTTAGTTATGCATAATTGGTAGTATCTTACAGCTAGTGTTGAAGATGTCCACCATTTTCCTGACGGCAGATCCGAACGTTTCGCACTATATTTTTTAACACCCTTCGTAGGATATCAGGACTGATATAATTCATCTTTTACTCTTGCTATCGGTTACACAATATCAGTGTGCTCAAGACAAATGATGTGTGCGATAAAATGATCTTGTTGTAGAACTATTGGGTTTCTTAAAGAAGTATATTCATTGAGAAATTTTGTAATAAGGAATCATGTAAAATAATATTTTTAGAACATGAAGTTTTACTGTAACATTTTATTGAAAATTTAACGGACTATAAGTACAAATAATATATTGGCTACTTCAATTAAGAAGAAGAAACAAGCTTTTTCTCTATAGATCGGTATCCATAAAAAAACCATTAAAAAAATCTTCGTAATATTTTAACTAAATTTTTTTTTTTATACGCTGTAAACATTTTTGTCTAATTTTTGTCCACTTTATATCCAAAAATATTTATTGTTTTTTTCCTTCTTTTATAGTCTTCAACTAATTATATTTCTCTTTTTTGTTGCAGGAGGTGAGTAATTTTTCTTGGTTGGATTAATAAAAAAAAAAAAGGTAGGCAATTCAATCTTCTTCAGAGGTCATACAATATGACCTTTAACTATTCGATCAGTCATTCAATATTATAATCTTGTAATGGATTTATAATAATAGTAGAAATAATAATTGTAATAATTTTGTAACTGATATTGCTATGTTATAATGAACTCCTATCAATCTTTCTAATCATTAGAAACTAATATTAAAATTTTTTTTGTAAAATCTTTATCTTTTTTTTTTTTTTTGTTACTTTTACTGATTTCTTGTTTTGTCTTCTTTTTTTTATTGGTAAATACTTCCGCATGGTTTGTATTTTGTTTAATTTTATGAAGTAAATTAATATTTTTAATTACGTGCCTTATAGCACTCTAGTTGTATTAATATGTTTAATTATTATAATATTTTTTTTATTTGATTAAAATAATCAAAGAAAATTAGACAAGCTTAAGTATACTTTAACTCTGATATTTAATTTTTATTATGTTGCACAAAAATTACTTTTTAAATTTATAATATTATTAAGATATTACTATTTCAACGTATTAATAAAGAAATGATTAGCTATGCACCAAGAAAATTGTTCTGGATTTGTCATAACGAATGGGAAATTATAGCTAAATTGTTCGAGAGAAGGAAACAAAGGCTATTGTTCGAATCTGATAACCTTCCAAATAATGCCAATTAAAAAAATAAACACGCATACCATTTATCCAACTACAATTAAATTTAAAAAAATAATAATTGTGAAATAATAATCTTACATTTGGTTTTGTAGGTTTTTTTTTTCAGATTGTCCTTGTATACATAACCATTAACACTATATAGCTTACTTTATAACAAAAGAGACAGAGAGCGAGAGAGAGAGAGAGAAAGAGAGAGAGATATTCAAATATCCTAACCTCTCCCCACCAACGCAAAATATAATTTAATTTTTAAATACTGAATCAAAGTCAAGCATCAGTTATATGATAAATACTGAAGTTACTTTCATAAGAACATATTTCTGTAGTGCGAAATTATACGCAAACGTTTTTCTACCGGTAGGAGATTTTCCATTAGCTCCTTTCTTTTGATGATATATTGCTATATTGTGCAATTTTAAAAGTTTTCTGAAGAAAATGAGGACTCTTACATAAAAAATTTAACATCTCTGATTTTATTATTACTTTTTTTTTAAGTAACATGTTTTTATTTGATAAAATTAAAGTAGAACAGCTTTTATTATTTTTTTTTTGTAGGAAATTTTTGACAATGACAAGAATACACAAAGAATGCATTCTTAGGAGAATAATAATTTTTATTTTTAATTGGCTTTACTATTTTTGGGGCTTTCTAGGTATTTTAAAATCGTCTTTACTTGCCCGCGTAATCATCTTGTGATTTTCTAAGCAACTAGAAAAACAATATTTTTTCTCACCATAAATAAAGGTTTATTTAATTATATACATCTGTATATAGCTAAAGCAAGATGAGATTGTTAATTTATTCCGAAGATTTTATTAGTAATCAGTTATTTTACAAAAAAAAAAAAAATTATATATGAGCTTACGCACGGAACGTAGTGTGTGTGTGTGCACGCACGCGCCTGTTTGTGGGGAGTGTGTGTGAAAATATTAAAGATTCATACCTTAACAAACATTCAAGGTCTGATTTTGACTTATTCCAGTGTTTTCGAATCGTTTAAAGTAATAAATTTTGGGAGACAACTTTTAGTTCTTCTACTAAAATAGAACTATTGTTACAGCTGATCATTCAGTTACAAAAAAAAAAAAACTTAAAGCTTATAATTCGATTCAGTTCTAAACACAGAAGACCAAGCCAACAAAGAAAGTCAGAAGGAAGACTGATATAATTGACTTTTAAGTAATCAAATGTGGTGATAAAATTTAATATTTACTACTGTAAACAACAAATTTAAGAATTCAAAAAATATCACTAAGGTTGCGTAATTTGTCAGACTATGATAATTATTGGTTTGTTTTCAACCAGAATTTTAGCGATCCATTTCATCTATACTTCAGTATTTATCTACAGATTTCTAGAAATCATTTTGTTCACAATAAAAGATTTTATACTTTATCTAATAAAACGTAATTTGATAAAACTACTATTTACAGAATTATTAATTATAAAAAAAAATTTAATGCCTACCATTTAGTAATTTTCAGAGGTAATGATTGTAGATTTCAATCCTTTCTTCAGATGTTAATTTTTATTTAAAATACGCAAAATGGTAAACATAAGGAAAAAATAAATTATGATAAGGCATTCGTCCTCACATACTGTTTTTATCAATATCCCAAATCAATCTTTTAAGTCTGATCAATGTCTGTCGTGGGAAAAAAATATGAGTACCACGATGCTCCTCTTGTTTGATGGGGCAAATAAGAGGTCAAAGCTGAAATGTATAAATAACCAAATATTTCTGCCAAATTTCAACTTTTTGGATCCACAGTTTTCAAGACACGATGCAAAAAATGTTCAGAAATAATTTCCCATATTTTTCCATCCCTAAATCCGATTGATTTAAAACATTGGAACTTTAAATAACTTAAAATTAATTTCATTGTAGTATATCTAAATTTTCTATAACCACTATACAAAGTATCAAAATTCAAAATGATAAAAACTCAAATGACATTTTCAAATGACAAAAACTACTCGTTTCCTTCTCTAGATTCGTCCAAAGTGCCATCAATGACCAATATTTTAAATGTTTTGAGCATTTTTTAAAAATTTCTGTCCAACTAGACCCGAAATATTAATCAAAATACAGGCACACACACGCGCGCGCGCGTATGTAAGTGTATAAAGTATCTTCCGAAAATTTCTGTAAATTTTTTGTATTTTGTGGACTTCGGGGGTTTTAATCGTTCGAAATTTGCAAAAACCCCATAACCAAAAATTTTGGACAGCCATTGTACTTTCATTTTTTTGGCTATGTTTCTGCACGAACAATAGTGCTGCAGAAACAACTGTAGCAACAATAGTGCTAAAGTGGAAAAATAATAGATTCCAAAAGAGAAAATTTTGTATAGAACAATAAAACAGACATTTATATAATTCGTAGTTTTTCCCATGTAATCAATTTTTCTATATTACTTATTGTTTTAATTAGTTTCTATTTTGTAAAAATGATTTGAAGTAAGTTTATAGCAGATTTAAGGTATTTTATTATAGGGTACAATCTGTATATGAACCTAGTCTTACTCTTTACTTTCTAGTTTTACTCGTTACTTTCAAATAATATTCTTTCTTTAATTAGGTTTATTTTTTTATATAAATCATTTTTATTCCGTTATTCAGGCTATACCTTATTGTAAACGAGTTATTTTTAAGAATAAAACTGTTATTATTTGAAATTGTTGGAAAAAGAACAACTTTATTCTTCATTTTTTGTTATAATCGTCGTTTGATAACATTAAATTACTATAGAACTTTCACCAATACTTATGATGTAATGTTTAAAATGATATGAAAACGATTTAGAATGAATTGTGTTGTACAAAGATTACCAAAAATGTTCTGAATTGTTAACAGATAGTTGCGTAAAATACTTCTGCTTATTGCAACATTATTGTCTGAAATCATGTTTTAAATCAATTCCAATGAATATTCATATATATAAAATTGCTCTCTATATTTACTTGCAAAATGATTTTTCTTTAAATTATATTCGTAAAATTTGGTTTTTAAAGAAGTGAAAACTTAAAACAACGAGTACCGATCATTATTTAATAATTATATTTGATTCTATTGCTGATTCTAATGAATGTGATTATTCATTTCAAAGGATTTAATAGACTACTTAAGAAATCTATTTATAATATAGTGTAATAATGGTTAATTAAATAATTTGATAATAAAAATTAAATTGGTTTCCTTTATTAAATAAATGTTAGAAAACATTTATATTTTAATAATGAAAAAATTTACATTATATTATTATTCTATTTCTGTAACGTTTATATTATTTTTATTATCATTATCTTCTAAAATTTCTGTAATGTTTTTATTATTTGTATTATCAGATTCTTCTAAAAATGAAACAATTGATTAATGATAACTAAAGTACGACTGAGCACTTGCAGCTTTGACATCTTCAGGAGTGTACATAAACGTATACATATATTTTACATAAAATATTAAACAATTCTTTGTTAAGTTTTTTATTACAAATATATATATATGTGTGTGTGTGTGTGTGTGAAAGAGCGGGCATCAACAACAGTGGTCATAAGGCTGATGGAAATTAGTAAACTATGAAACAATGACAGTCTTGATCGGGATTCGAATCCGGGTTTTCCGCATGAAATGCTGAAATGCCACCTACTCAGCTATTTGGGTTAGCTATCCCAAATATTATGGTTTACCCATAATAAAACTTTATTGAATTTCTATTATAGATAAACTTATGCATTGGTCAGCAATTAGTATTTGATTACATTAAATTTACAGTAGCAAGGTATAAAAATTATTAAGTTCAACTTAATATTTAAACAATGATAAAAAAAAAGTTACTTTTACTTAACTTTTGATATATTCTCCTGATTATAGTTTAAAAAATAAATAAATACAATTTTTTTTCAATTCGTGGTGTATTTTAAATTTTCTTTTTAATTGGTTGATTTTTATTATTATTAATTTTGCAAACCTCTTGTTTGCAAAGTTTGATAGAAAGTATTTACATTCATTAAAAACTTACAAAAATACTGGAGAATAAGATTTTAAGTAATAAAAAAAAAAAATGTTATTGTTTAACCTAACCCGAAAATTATTCAAATGATATCTATTTTTTTTCTTTTATTCATGTATGAAGTTAAAATTTTAAATAATCACCAAATATAGAAACAATACCTGAAATGTTTTTAAGTGGAAGTAATAATTAGATTTTGTCTTTAAAGTAAAAAAAAAAAGTGTTTAATTTTTATCACAGAGATTAAGTCTTGCTGAAAATACAAGAAAAGCCAATTTCACATTCAGGTAGTGAATGGAATAATTCACTTAATATGTAATATTACACTGTACGTAATAATAAGATTCGAAACTGATATTTTGTTTAAATGTTTTCGTAATCGGCTATTCATGTACAACATATTAACAAAAAAATAGTTTTTGTGGTAAATAAAGATTTAATAAAAATAAAATTGGCATTGTAAACTAACACTGAGCAAATCAATGATCTCCTTATTGAAGTACAGATGTCTAGATTTCATCCGGATCCCCGGTTCAAATCCCGGTCAGGTATGCCATTTTTTATACGCTGTAAAATACAATTTTCATGTTCCCTAGTACAAGAGTTACTATGATAAATTAATTAATTTATCAAGAGGAAAAATATAAATAATGTAACTGTGACCATGAACTGTTAATAGAAATTGACTAAATTTTGTCGTGATTAAAAATACCAAATTAATCAATAGATCTGGTTAGATATTAAATAAACATCTTTGTTTATAACAATAAGACATATAGGTTTTATATATTTGAAAAATTTAATTTATTTTTTTATTTCATTCATATTTTAAACTGGCAGCTGTAAAATAATAAAACATATTGTTTATTTATTTTTATTTTTTAATGATTTGTTAGAATTTATTAATGTAACTGATAACATGTGAACCAGCCCACCTGTCCGCAGCTTAATACTTTTAATTGTCGTACTGAACATTTCCGTCATTAAAACAGAATATTACAATAAATAATAATAATAAATAAAATAAAAAATTGTAGCAAGCAGGAAGGAAGGGGAAATAATATATTAATTTTTAATGCGGTCAACCTAAGATCTAATCTGTCCCGTAAGGCAATTAGTGTATTGTGTCAACTGGACATTAGTCAGACAAAAATGAGAAGGAATTATATAGACAGACATTACTGTCAACGGGAAATGCGATTCAGTTTCATGATAATTACTAATGATAATAATAGTAATGACTCTTAACTCTAACTCTATATCTGGACAAAAGTAATGTGATTGTGCTAACTAACCAGTATCTCACCTCACCTTAGTACAGTACAGTGTTATAATATATATACCAGGCTACAGTTAATATTTTATATACACTGCACAGTACACCGTATACGATTGTATTATATGGTTAAATGCAGACACTACCACATCATAGCTTGTACTTTTAACATGCAACATAGACCAACTGGCTAGTTACGAGAATATCGCTTTAAACGCACTGTTTTAACGTATGAAAGTTTCACTTTTACAAAAGATTTTTACTTTACTTTAGATTTAATCCAGTTGTTTTATTTTTTTATAAAAATTTTATTTTCGATATGCTTCTCCTTTGTTCTACCTCTGTTTATTTTTCAGTATCAGTACATCTTAATAATTCAAATATCACAAAAAGTTTATTAATTATAAAAATTATTTATTCCATTAATTTTCTTATATGAGGTGCTAAAACCAAATTTTTTAGATGACTTGAAAAAAAATTTCTTTTTTGAAAATAAAATTTAAGCCATTTGCGAAAATAATCAATCTTATGAAAGAAAATAAGAACTGAAGCGAATTTTTATTTTATTTCTTTGTTGAGAAAATATCTTTTTCTAAAAACTTATTTTTTGTTCATAATCTTATCAAAAACCATTTTTAATAAAAGTAATATTTATTTAATCTAAAAATTGATACCTTCGTTCTTTTCATTTTAGGGGTGTAAATTTAATAAAAATCATTACTTTAAAAGAAATCAATATTTGCTTTCTACCTCTTAAACATCTAGGGTTTTATATGTATCGTAATTATAAAAAAGATTTATTAATAAAAAAACATTATATATATCTTTTTAACGTGAAATGATATTTCATTATAAGTGTTACATCTGCGCTACAAGGGAATTTCTTAAATAAATCGAATTTTTAATTAAATTTTAAGAAATATTTCATTATAAGTTTTACCTCTACGCTAAGAGAGTATTTCTTAAATAAATTGAATTTTTAATTAAAAATTTAAGAAATATTTCATTATCAGTGTTACCTATACGCTACTAGGGAATTTCTTAAATAAATATAATTTTTAATTAAAAATTTAGGATTAGAATTAGGTGTATTTTTTTTCGAAATTCGCCCTCGAAGGAATACTTTAGGTCAAGCTATTTCCGTGTTTTTTTACGATTCTTTTCTCTTCTAATGTTCTTTCATTTTATTTGAGACGGCTTTCCTCTTTTTTTTCAAATATCTTAGATCCCTTGTTGGTTGAGACGTTTTCTTTAAATTTTAAATCTTCGTTTGTCAGTGAATTCTGATCTTTTATTTGTCGGTTATATAGATTTCGTGAATCTTTATCTCTTTTATACTTTTTGAATATATTTGAACCAGATCGTCTTGGTTTTTCATGTAGAAGTCAAAAATTTGTTTATTCAGTATTTTTCTATTCAGCCTTGTGATTTAGCAGTAGTGGTTCATAGTTTTCATCGTGTCGGAGAGTTTTTGATTATTCTTACAGTTTTTTGTTTGGTAACAGTTTTGTTTCATCGTTTTAGAATTTCGGTTCGAAAATTTTTCAGAATTTTTTTTACTTTTCCAATTTTTCAATGTGTTTTATCAAATTAAATATTTTTATTTCAACAGCATCATTTAATAATTAATATTTTTGTAAAGAGACTTTTTATTACTGTTTGTTTAAAACTGTAAAAAAAGATAAGATTTTAAATTTGTAATTGAATTTAATTAGAAATCAAATATAATTTAAAATCTAATTAATCTGTAAAACATATACAACGTGATTAATTGATGAAATTACTTTAGTTAAATATTGTTTATTAAAAGCATAAAATGATATTAAAAATAGAACTGTAATATAATTTTTAACAGATTTAGATTCTACTAAGCAAGATAAAGAATATAAATATTGGAAGAAAATTAAAAATATGTATATAAATGATTTAAAAATAAAACGTTAATGAATTCGTTTTTTATACTTATTATTATCATAAATTATTATTCTTGCGATCGGTAAAACAGAGAATCGACTGTAAATGAAGTTTTGCAAGTCTAAACAGAAAAGAAATTGAGACTAATGAAAGAGAAGAAGGTAAGGATTAAGAAGATGGCGAAGAAATTTCTATATCTGACATTAAGAACATTCAATATGCTAAGTGAACAACTATCGTACATTACAGGTTTTAAAGAATCTTTTCAAAGAAATTTATTACTTTTTGTATATTTGGAAAGGAGTATTTGAGGTCAAAAGATCCTTCAATTACTAGTATCTTCTGAATGTTTCAGTTAAAAAGACTGGTTCAGTAGTTATATTAGATAATTATTATGAAGCTAACCGTTTTTTTTTTTCATTATTTTATGATTTATGTATATACCAAAAAGAGGAAACATTATAATATTTTTATTTATTTTATAAATTGTGTCGTTAATTCATGTCCTTAAAAAAATGTAGAACTGTAACTTAATATTTCTTATTAATATAAATTATGATTTATGTATTAAAAAAAAAAAATGTGAATTCAAAATTTTTATAATAATAAATAAATAAGTTGGAGCCAGTCTGGAGTTTAAAAGAGAGAAAACTTAATGTCCGTTTATAAAATCACAGGATATTGTGACTATAGAATAAATACATAGCTGCTAGCTGGTTCAGTGACAACTTTATAAAAATGTGCTATGTCTGGTGGTGTTGAATTATGAGCCAGTTCTGAAGGCCATTTCGGCTTTATTATAGAGACGCATACATTTCGGCTGCATTCCTGATATAAAATCTCATTTCAGATCTGTTTTTACGTCCCCTTAATAGTCCGGTTTGTTTTTGGGTTAATGAAATATGCCCAGGTGTAAGTTGATAAACGTCAGAAGCTTTCTGTGTAATATATCCTAAAGCTGATTTTTAAAGACTGACAATTTTTTTTATTCTTTTTTGTGTATGATAGTATAATGCTGAATTTAATATCTTGTTACACGATTTACTTTTTCTATATTTTTATTTGTTTATATCTGTTGATTTTTCTGTATTTAATATAATTTTGTTTTTATTTATTTACACATTTTTTTGAGATGTTTTACACCAGTTTTGTTTTAATTTAATTACTTTTAACATTTTTCAATGTAATAATCATATTTCAAAAGATATATTATTTTCAAAAAATGTGAAAGAGAAGAGTTTTTAAATTTATAAATACAGATATAAACTTTTTTGTTTGATGAATTTAAAATTTACAATTTCGGTGTAATTGTAATTGATGAAGTATCTTCAATTTTTACCTGTTATTTTATTAGTAGTATTGTATTAGAATATCAAAATCTGTTTGGTAATTTGCATTTAAAAATTTTCTTACATTTTTTAGATGATAATATCTCATCTCCAAACATTTTTTTTTTTTTTTACTTTCTCGGTGTTATAGTGTTCAACCTATAAAGGAATGTATTTTAACAGATTAATTTTAGATATCTGATTTTTCTTTTTACATAATTTTGAAGCCTCCATAATTAAACCCAACTACGGGAATTGTATCTATGAATAAATTTATTTCTTATTATCTTTGTATTAGTGAAAATATAACCGGAAAATTTGTTTTGGGTACGTATATTTGGAGCATAGATCAGAATAAAACTTTTATGTAATTTGGCTTAAGAATATATTTTCCTTTAATTCATAATAGACTTTAATTCATTATCGGTAAAGTTTTATAACTTAATAACCAGAATTTTCTTATTTTATAAATTAATACTGAATAGTAGTTACCCTGGATTATTTCAAATTATTTATTTATTGTTTTTTTGTAATAACTTCTTTTCCGTTCGCTTTACATAAATAGTATATATACATAATATTGAATTTAAGCGTGTACATGAATGTATACATTTTTACTACAGATATTGCTAAATAAATTTATAAATCTTCGTCTAAATAAGTCTCTAAAACATCTTGCAAAAACTAAATAGAAATTGTTTTTTATTACGAATAAACCAAAGATTATTTCTACCACTTTGACTCGAATTATTGTAATTTGTAATAATACTCAAACAGTAACAGTGATGACAGTAATATAACTTTAAAAAGTAATGTTAATAATATAATATATAATTACTTTTTAGATAATACAAATGTAAAAATGATTTATATAAAGTTTTAATTAATTCTTAAAGTAGTTAGTAATAATTAATAAGTCTTTCTTTATAAGTCACGGATTAAATAAAACTCTGTTCTTTCTTATTTATTCTATGTGACTTTAACTTAATCACTAGGATTACCATTAAAAAACGAATTTAACTGTTGAGTATTCTATAGCGTAATAAATTAATGAACAATTTTAAAAGTAGTTATTCCAAAAATAATAAACTCAGCAAGTTTATAAATTTTTATTTATTTTCTACTTACTCAGAAAAAAATAATTTCATCTCTTCTTGAATAGGAATATATTTAGGATTATTTAATCGTAATCAGAATAAAAGCTTTACCAAACTACATAAAGGATAAAAAGAAGTAACCAGTCGCGGGATTGGCCAATGGAAGTGAAAACTTAAAACAATGAGTACCGATCATTGGTTAATAATTATATTTGATTCTATTGCTGATTATTCATTTAAAGGACTTAATAGACTACTTAAGAAATCTATTTATAATATAGTGTAATGGTTAATTAAATAATTTGATGATAAAAATTAAATTGGTTTTCTTTATTAAATAAATATTAGAAAACATTTACCTTTTTTAATGAATTATTATTATATTAAAATTAATTAATAATATATGAATTATATATTATTTTAAAATTAATTTTATATAAACAACTTAACAATCACTTCAATACGTATAAGAATACACACACATCCATATCTAAAAAGCCACGTGCTTCGGATAACTACAACAGTCTTTCTCCCTCATTCTATATATATTATACGCATATAAATTCTCGCTCTATATATGCTTAGCGTCTTGTGACGATTTTTGATTACGAGTCAATTATTTTTTTCTCTATGCCAAAATCTATCAGAAAAATTTCCGGCACAACGCGCCAAAAAAATTTTTCACTTCAGAAAAAACCCAGTTTTTGAGAGTTTAGATAAAATTTTTAGTTCTTTACGCTCTTTTTGTTGTCATAAACTGTAGAATGCTTCTTCATTATATAAAATAAATGGTACCCATCCATTTACAAAAGGTTACTGGTGTTATTTAGCTATGGTGTGCAAATAGGCGGATTAAACATAAAAATTGTTCAGTCAATGTACAA